>ML268261.1:67091-99919 GCA_005239495.1 Nicotiana undulata | reverse complement strand
TAAGAGGAAATTGTCCCCAAAGGGTTTCTATATGATTTGTGTAATTGTTTGGGGGGGGGGGGGGGGCTACGTACGTACCAAGTGATGAGAGTCCGTACGTAGCGACTATTGTTGTTATGTCCGGGTAGTTAGGCCCCACATCATGCCCTGTGTTCTTCTCATACGGAATTATATGCTATGAAACCTTATTATATGTAGTTTTGTTTCTCTGAGATTTATGGAATTTAAATAAAATGAAAGGAATTATTTTACGGAAAATAAAATGAAAGAAATTGTTTTACGAAAATAATATGAAAGGGATTGTTTTACGGGAAGTAGTATCAAAGAAATTGTTTATGGAAAGTATTATGAAAAGGAAAGAATATTGTGTGTGCATGTGACAACTTTGCAATTTACATTCCGCGAGAGGAGTGTGTTTACCCCACTCTTAAGGGATCGGGTCGTATGCCACGATGGGTTTAAAGATACATTTATGGGAGCAGACCATACGCCACGGCGGATTTAAAGATACATTTATGGGAGCGGGCCGTACGCCACAGCGGATTTAAAGATACATTTATGGGAGCGGGCCGTACGCCACAGCAGATTTAAAGATACATTTATGGGAGCGGGTCGTACGCCACGGCGGACTTAAAGGTGCACTTTTGGGACGGGCCGATCGACCCTCGGCATATATATGTATATATACATAGGATATACCTCTTGTGACTTAAACTGTTAAATTGATTTAAGAACGTCAATTGTTAAATGTTTTCATGAATAAAGACTTGTCAGTTGATTGGGGAAAAATGAAAAGGAAATTACTTATTTACTTATTTTCAGAAATTATTCGGATTTCGGTGCCTTATATATATATTTGCTGCTTAACTGCCTTCACATGTCTACTGCTTTCAGCATATTCTGTCCTATTTATATTGTTGGACCTTAGTGAGTGTCAAGTCAACCTCTCGTCACTATTTCTTAGAGATTAGACGGGATACTCACTGGGTACATATATGTATATGTACTCATACTACACTTTCTGTGCATTTTGTTGCACAAATACCTTTATAGTACATTGAATGATTTGGAGACTTATACGACTGCATTCATCTAGAGGCGTTCCACAGTTGCCGGAGTCTCCCTTCTGTGTACATACATTTTATATTTATTGCCTTTGTCCAATTCGTTTTTCGGAAAAGCGTTGTATAATTGTATAAATCCTTAGAAATTGCCCATGGACTTGTGTCACCGGGTTCGAGGGATATCTTGGTATTTCTTTTTTGTATTAAGTTGGTTTCTTGCCGTATTTAAATTACGAAATTTATTTATTTAATAATGAAAATGCAAGAATAGGCTTCGATTCTAAAATGTTAAACATGAAAGTGTTCCAACTGATTAAGGGGTCGGCTTGCCTGACAAGGGTGTCCGGCGCCATCACAACCTACAGGTTTTGGGTCGTGACACCCCCTAATTATAGATGTGGTCGACAACACACCGATAAATAGGGCTCTACTAGGCACGGCTCCGAGACATCCTATGACACTTTAAAACCTTAGGCTCTGATACCAAGTTTGTCATGCCCGAAAAATCGAGGGACACGACCGGCGCTCAACCGGGTGGACCCCAGTCGAGCGGACCTGGAACTGCCTTACCTAACCCACGCGTCACCCCGTGATAACACTATCCATTATACATGTGAAATAGTAATTAAGACTTAGCATAAACTTATGATTTAAAATCATTTCCACATTTTTATCATTTCCAACATATAGTACCAAGTGCTTACAAAATATATACAAAATATACTCACATGGAACACAATTCCTAACCGTACAATAGCTACCCAAAATACATATGTACATTACCCACGTTTCTATCTACGGAGCCTCTAAGAGTAAACTGAGTTTAACAGTACTTGCCGGTGACAAGGCCCCCGCTATACCTTACAATACAAAATAGACCCAAAGAAGGTTGTATAGACCACACATGGCTCCGAGAGGAAGTGGGGCTCACCAATTCAGCTGACGGAGCGGAGAGGAGGCACTACTGATGGTGGATTGAGTTACCTGCTGTAGGACCACCTACATTCATATAAGAAAATGTAGCGCCCGACAAAAGGGACGTTAGTGTTGTGGAATAGTACTAGTATGTATGAACAAACTTTATCCCAAGTACAATCAAACAATACACAGATAAGAGACCGTAATAGAACCAACAATCATTGCACATGGAAAGAAACAACCAAAATCAACAAGTTTCACATTTCCCCCTTTTACCTTTCCAACACCACCATAATCAAGAATTTCATCAATTTTCATTTCAATAGTGATAATGATCACATTCCACCCTTATTACCTCTGCCATCCTTATTACCTCGGCCATCCTTATCACCAAAACCCACACCTTATTACTTCATGTTGCGGCGCGCAACCCGATCCCACCTGACAACACATATTTCATTACAAGAATCCCAAACAATTACATCACAAGAATCCTCCTTTCAAGGAGCACAAGTTCACATCAACAATTCGTTTATTTGGGCTCAAGGCACAATGATTTCCATTAAGCAGTAATACATTCCCACATTTGGGCATATTAACATCCTTTCACAATCTCACAATAAAGAAATAGTGTGGCAATCACTAAGACAATCAATTCACATATTCTCATACGAGGTATACATAACGTATGCTCATCACAACAAAGAGATTTTACAAGGGTTAAAGTTAGCCATACATACCTGGAGTCGAAATCCCTTTTTAACTTTTACTCAGAAATCACCGAACCGACTAGTACCGTCAATCTAGTTCACAATTAAACATATTCAACTCAGAATTGGAAATCATGCATACAATTCAGACTCTCTTAAGCCTTTTGCCGAACATATGTGACCCCATTAGATTACCAACCCCGTCTTTGTGAAATTTACCCCAACCCACTCCCTCTTACTTGTCACGACCCGAAATCCTACCCTTTAGGCCGTAACTGCGTCTAACGTTCAACTCGCTAGACAAGCCAACGTATATAGGTAGTTCCAACATATTCAACCCTAGTTAACAGTAATAGAGTTAATACCTTTCAAAACTGAACAGAATAACAAAACACCTTAAAATCCTTAACAGCGGAAATGTAATAGAAATTAAAAAATGCAAAGTGAAATAATAAAATAGATAACGTCGCATAAGCCCAAAATCGGGGTGTCACAACTAACGAGCTATCTAAACAGAGTGCTAAATATAGAGTCTGAAAAGAAATACATAATTATCTTTGGAGCTACAGAAGAAATAAGACAATAGGAGAACTAATGAACATGAGAGACTCCAAGGTCCACGAACGCCAGCGGTATACCTTGAAACTCGGTGTGGACTGAAGGTGACTCCCTCAGAGCGGTCCACTTGGTCCGGAAGCGGGATCTGCACAACATTGAGAAGTGCAGTGTAGTATCAGTACAACCGACCCCATGTACTGAGTAAGTGCCGAGCCTAACCTCGGCCGAACTAGTGACGAGGCTAGACTTGAGAATAGCGATAACATGTCCTATTCTACCGCAGGTAACAGGGATAATACAAGGCAGAGATAAACAGACAAGTAAAGAATACGGGAGCGGTAAAGGGGAACAAGTGAAATGAAGCAGTTCAATTGACATATAGAAGTAAACAAGGGAGGCAATTTAACACAATAGCTAACGAAACAAGTATAAATACCAGAAATGTAAATAATGGCACGGCATCACCCTTCGTGCTTTTACTCTCTTCCTCACAATGCGATGTATAATGTGAAATAGTATAAATCATGGCACGGCATCACCCTTCGTGCTTTTACTCTCTTCCTCACAATGCAATGTACAATGTAAGGCAATATAAATCATGGCACGACATTAACCTTCGTTCTTATTTCCAATGTAAATTATGGCACGACATTAACCTTTGTGCTTATAATCAATGTGAATCATGGCACGACATCACCCCACTCTTCCTCACTATGCAATGTAATCAAATATCATGGCACGGCATCACCCTTCGTGCTTTACACTCTTCCTCACCAAACAATGGCAGATATAATGGCAAGGAGTAGAGCATAGTGGAAATATACAGTTCAAATCACCCGGCAAGGGGAAAACATCAATTAATAACTCAATAAATGCCCGACAAGGGTCTCAGCTATAGCCAATCATCTAAATTGTATACTTTACACTTGGATTATCAATCGTATCAAAACTTCTCAAGCTCAACAACAAATACTTAAAACATGGAAGAAACACTGCAATTTCTATCAAAATAGACTCACAGGCATGTTTGACACACATTGCATAGGTACTCGTCACCTCACCTATGCAATGAACATGATAATCACTTAGCACATAGCAAAATGATACATATTCCCTCACCAAAGTTAGGCAAGACACTTACCTCGGATCCAAAGTATAGCAATCAACCCTCTAAGACCGTCTTTCCTTTATAATCCGACTCCGAAACAACGATATCTAGGCATAATTAATTCAATAATATCAATAAAGACTCAATAACACAATTCCATAGCCTAGATATGCAATTCCTAGCATCCTTCCAAAATTTCCAAAATTCGACCCCGAGCCCACTTGGTCCAAACACGAGGCTCGGACAAAAACCCGATCATCCATTACCCCACGAGTTCAAATATGTGATTTGTTTCAAGATCCGACCCCAAATTGAGGTTGAATCACCCAAATTTCCCAAAACCCTAACTCTATCCAAAACCCCTAATTTCTACTTGATTTTATGATTTTAGGCCTAGAATTCTAGTGATTATAGAAGTAGTATGGGAGAAATCGATATTAGGAGGTTTACCCAAGAGGCTATGGAGGAAGGATTGCCTTGGAGGCCTTCAATGGAGGTGGGAGAAGAAGGAGTAGGCTGAAAATAATGAAATCCCGTGTAGTGTATTCTGTTTCTGGACTTAAAGAATAACTGGACGATTTTTGGCTATCGCGATCGCGGAGAGTACTGGGTCTGAAGCTTCGCGATCGCGGTTAAGAGGGTGCGATCGCAGGGAACACGGGTCACTAGCCTTCGCGATCGCGACTAAGCGATTGCGTTCGCGAAGTGCAACGCCTACCCAACCCCCATCCCAAGACTTACTCTATGCGTTCGCGTGAGGCCTTCTGCGATCGCGTAGAGCACTGGCCCCCAAGCTCTACGATCGCAGTTGAGGCCCTGCGTTCGCATAGAGTCAACTACTAACCCCCCAACCCCTGACACATCACCATCGCAAGAACATGTCCGCGATCGCGGAGAAGAAAACGCTGGACACCAGAAAATCACAAACACACCAGATTTTAAGCACTTTTCACACCCCGTTAGCTACCTGAAACTCACCCGAGCCCTCGGGGCTCAAAACCAAAAACACACATAACTCCCAAAACATCCTACGAACTTATTGAAGCTTTTAAATCACAAAAACATCATCAAAAACAAGGAATTAAACCTTAAAAATCATAGAAATTTCTTAGAACTTCATAAATCTTAACTTTTCCAATTTTGACCCGAAACACGTCATTTCAAGTCTGTTTTACACCAAATTTCACAGATAAGACAAATAACATATAATTAACCTGTTCCAGGCTCCGGAACCATAATTTGGGCTCGGTAACACGGTTTTTACTTAATTATTCATTTTCAAATCCTTAATTATTTTCAGAAAACAATTTGCTTTAAAAACTCATTTCTCGGGCTTGGGATCTCGGAATTCGATTCCGGGCATACGCCCAAGTCAAATATTTTCCTACGGACCTTTCGGGACCATCAAATCACTGGTCCGGTTCCATTTACCAAAGTCAACTTTATTCATTTAATTATCATAAAATTCCATTTTCATGAAATTTCAACATACAGACTTCCCGGCAACACGCCCGAGCTGCGCACGCATATCGAGCTAAGACTAACGGAGGCTTTCGGGGTCTCAGAATAGAGACTTAGCTAAAATTACTTAGGATGACCTTTTGGGTCATCACATTACTAGATTAACACCATTATTAAACATGCATGCAAGGTTTTAGTTAATATTTTAAAGCATCAATCTACGCTAATCCTCCCTTTGTTGAAAATAAGAAAATTAATGGAAAAAGGGTTGGCAACCCTTACCTGTTATAATGAGGAAGCAGAAGATTACTCGAAATATCAGGTCTGAGGGACTTTGAAAATCAAATTGATGGAAGAACCACTTTCTCTCTCAAGAACTCTCCTTTTCTTCTCTCTATTTTGTTCAGAAAACTTGTTAAAATGAAGGGGTGGGGTGTTTTTATGAACTGGGGGTCGGGTTTTAAAATTAGAAAAATTAGGAGCCCGACACAGGAATGCGGTCAAGAATGCGATCGCATTCCTGACATGCGGTCCGCAGACCGGTCGCAGAATGGCCCTCCAGGTGGGCCAAAATTGAAAACAATCTGCCCAGGTATGCGACCACTATGCGGTCCGCATACACGTTATGCGATCGCATAGTGCGTCGCATAATCTCCTTCACAAAAATCAGAGGACAAGAACGCGTCAACTATGCGTTCCGCATAACTGAAATGCGATCGCATAACGGACCGCATATTTGTCCTTCACTTGGGCAGTGATTCTGCCCATGTATGCGATCATTATACGGTCCGTATACACATTATGCGATCACATAGTGTGTCGCATAACACCAAATTTTTGGAAAATTTATTCTTTCAAATTTCGGGGTACTTTTACACAATTAAGGTCCGCTTTATGAATTTCTACAGTTATAACCACTTGGGGACTTGTTCGGGTGTTATTTTAAACAAGAACTTTTACGGGTCTTTACACCGGCTATACCTCAAAAGGGAAAACATGTACAAAAGAGATCAACATGTATCTACATACGGCCTCGGGAGGAAATGGGGCTCACCAGAACTACTGAAGGGAGGAAGAGAAAGCACCACTATCGACGATCGGCGTTACCTGCTACAGAACCGCCTACATCCATTTAAAACGATGTAGCGCCCCCGGCAAAAGGGAAGTTTGTACCATTTAATAGTACTAGTATGTATGAACAAACTCTACTCTAGATAGGATACACATCAAAAGTCAATGATACAAATAGAGACATCATATAACAATTCACTGAAGTAGGGGAAAACACAAATAAGAGTCACCATGTTTCTTATCCCGTTTTGCCATCTTTTGGTTGATAATATTTTAAGTTGAAGTGTTATTATTATTATTACTAAACCACTGTGTCGTTGTCACACATAGTCCGGTCTCGGACCAACCGGCTAAGCCATCCTAGGCGAGGCATCAACAACATCATAACTCATATCATCACCGTGGAATTTTCACATGGAGTCCGGTCTCGGTCCGACCGGCTGGGCCATCTCAACTGAAACAGTGAGGCAATAATCAATTTCATATCTCAATCTGAATACCTCCATGTGTACGGCATGATGTCCGATCTCGGTATGATCGGCTAGACCATCTCACCCTAGGACATCACCTATCATTTCTTTGATCTTTTAGTTCACTTTTATCATTTCAATTTCTTGATTCACATATCATATCATTTCAATATTTTTATTAATATCTCATATCAATTCAATCTTTTGATTCACATCTCATGTCGTTTCAATCTCTTGATTCACATTTTATATCATTTCAATTGTTGGTTCACATCTCATTCAATATTTCATCACATAAGAGGATTCGCACACATAGTAAAGGAAGGAGAATAATAATAACGATTCATACTCTCAATCAACATAACGACATGGTAGTAACATGGAATGACATGGAAGCAAGAATTCCTCAACTTGACACATAAGGCACATAAATTCCATAGAGATTCAAACAATTGAATCATACCCGGGTTCACCAATAGGTTTATCCTATGAAAATTAGAGTTATCCATACATACCTCGATTTGATATTTTTCCTTAATTTCTACCACAATCACCGGACCTTCTAGCACCATCAATCTAGTTCACAACGTGTCACAATTGAACTTAGAATTAGGAATAATGATCATGTCTTCAACTCACTTGAGCATTTTATCAAACACTAGTTTTTCCTTTAGATTAAATGGCCCTTTTTAGTGAAAGATTACTCTAACCTATTTCCCTTTTACTAGATTATGATAAGTTGGTTACATGCATGCAATATTCTTACCCCCATCTTCATGAAATAATCTATCCATGTTTCATTTTATTAAAAATCTTGAAATTAAGGTTGGTGGGGTAGAAGCTTACCTCTTGTGGTGAAGAAAATGGTGTCCTACTCGATCAATTCCAGGCCAGAGTAGTGGTGGTGGATCAAATTTTATGAAATTGGGACTCTCTCTCACTAGAACCCACTCTCTCCTCTCTCTAATTTATCAGAATATGGTTAAAACTAAGAGGGATGGGTGTTATATTGGCTTGGGGTTCGGGTTTTAAAAATTAGAAAGTAGGAGCCCCGATGCAGGTTTGCGGTCCGGAATGCGATCGCATTCCGGTTATGCGATCCGCAAACCGGCCGCATAATTCGCCTTCAGTTGGGCCAAAAAGGAAAGGGAGCTGCCCAGGTATGCGGCAACTATGCGGTCCGCATACCTGTTATGCAATTGCATAGTGCGCCGCATAATTTCCTCCGCAAAAAATTAGGTGCAATAAGAAACAACTATGCAGCCCGCATATAGGATATGTGATGGTTTAGACGTCAATACCACACAAGAACCTGGTTCTTCTTTGTGTTCCAACTTCTACTGGTGCGGAATAATTAAAGCAGTAAAGTAAAAACACAGAGATTTTTACGTGGAAAATACCTGGCTCAAAAGGTGAAAAAACCACGACCTAATACTCAGTAGGATTTGCTTAAAATCATCACTAAAAACTCTGAGCCAAATGGACTTACAAAATAAACTCTTTTGTAATCCTAGGACTAACTCTATTCCCTTCGTGTCAACTAGCCTCTAGCTAATTTCTACAAGCTTCAAGTTAACTCTAACTTGAACAACGTGTACCTATTACAATTGCTTCTATGAAAGCTGATAAGATACAATATTAAAACACCTACTACAATCAATTAGACTCGATACACAAATGATGGAACTGGTTCTTCTAGCTGATCTATAGCCTTTGTATCGCACAGTGATTTTGCTTGCAAAATCTCTGGGAATTTTGCTTTCATATCTTGATTAACTTCTGTACTTGTGCGTCCCAAGTTTCAGCAAGGAATACTTCAAGTATTTATAGAGTCAGTAGTTGAGTTTGTCGTTCAATTCTAGTACAACTCTAACTTGGTGAAAGAGTTCGAATTAAACTCAACTTCCTTCCTTTGTTACTATCGTTGCTGAATTCAACTTCTATCCTCTTTATCAGTTTGCAACCTTTTCACATTAGGAGACAATCTTTTGGTTCATTGATACTTCACAATCACATTTATCTCCTGTGCATATACGGTTCATGTGCCAACGCGTCAGCTTAAGTATGTGTGCTCTGATGGACCTGGTTCAACTGGTCAGACATTTATCAATCTTCAAAACTATGCAGTGACTTGGGTCAACAAATTCCCCCTTTTTTATGATGACAAACTTTGTGCTTCTCCCTGTATACACTTCAAACACTTTGTATGTTTTTAATCATTTATCATAAAGAAACTAGGTTCATTAGTTTATAAATATCACTTGAAATATAAAATCACATGTCAAGAACCTTTACACGACGACCACGGGGGGCTGGGTTAGGGTTAGGTATGGGTTCAGGGATAGGAGGGTTTTCAGAGGTTGAGGTTCTTTCTGTTGATTGAGAACTGTATACAGATGGAGATTTTGAATCTGACTCATAAAGCCCTCCATCATTATCACGATTTGGTGATGAGGTAGAAGAAGAAACAGGTGGTGGTGAAGACATGATTATCAGCGTTGTTAGGAAGAAAAGAAAAAAAATTGGATTTTGTTTGAGTAGAGTGAGATGAAATTGGTTCGACGATAACTTTATGAAGAAAAGAGTAATGATGACCATTTTATAAGATGTGGCTAGGGAGTTTACAACATGCAGATTATTTACTCAAGTGGGAGTCTAATCGCCGTAGGACTCACATTGATTAGACATTTAATTTCCCCCTAGAACTTAGCTAATTTAGTAGAGAAGTGACTTCTTGAAACTGGTTCAATTTTGGGTAAGTACGAAGTATTTGAATATGAACAAATTATTGATAGAGTCATGCCTATGTATGACTGTAATTGATTTAATAAATGTATGGAGATGAGTATGTACCTTGACAGTCAGATAAACCAGCATGGATGAACCAGGTTCATCTTGTTAAGATCTTTAATTTGCCTAAATTTACAAAGTTAGAGAAACATCATTAGCAACCAGAGAATCATATTAATACATGGCAAGAGAGTATGGCAATAAAGTCGTGATGCTGAGCAATGATTAGTCTGGTTGATTATCTATATTAGGTTTTCTAGCCAAATTGTTTTTTCATTTTTCAAATAATTTTTTTTTGTTTTTCCAATTAGGTGATATTAATCATCCCTAATTCAATGATGTTTCTCTAAAAATGCTCCCTACTCAGTGCTTTGGTAAAGATATCTGCAATTTGCTTGTCAGTAGCACAAAATTCAATAGAGATCATTCCCTTTTCATAGTTTTCCCTAAGGAAGTGGTGTCTAACATCTATGCGCTTAGTTCTCTTATGATGAATCAGTTTCTTAGTCATACAAATTGCACTAATGTTGTCACAGAAAAAAGGAATGCATCCTACATCTGTACCAAAGTCCATGAGTTGTTGCTTAATCCACAACAACTAAGCACAACAAGAGGCTGCAACCACATATTCAGCCTCAGCAGTAGACAAAGCTACTGAATTCTGTTTCTTGGTGGCCCAGGATACAAGGAAGGACCCCAAGAAGTGAGCCATGCTTGAAGTATTTTTCCTGTCAACCAGGAAACCTGCATAATCAGCATCAGCATATCCTACAAGGTCAAAATTACTACCTTTATGATACCAAAGGCACAAATCAGTGGTTCCTTTCAAATATCTCAAAATGCTTTTCACTGTAGTGAGGTGGGACACCTTTGGATTTGCCCGAAACCTAGCACACAGTCCCACGCTGAACACAACATCAAGTCTGCTGGCATTGAGATATAATAGAGACCCAATCATCCATCTGTATAACTTCTGATCAACGGATGAACCAGGTTCATCCACATCCAATTTTGTAGTTGTGGCTATGTGAGTGTCTATTTCCTTTGAGTCCTCCATTTTAAACTTCTTCAGCAGTTCTTTCACATTCTTTTGTTGATGGATCATTGTTCCGTTTAGGTTCTGCTTGATTTGCAATCCTAAGAAGAAGTTTAGCTCACCCATCATGCTCATCTCAAACTCGCTCCCCATAAGTGTAGCAAATTCCTTACTCAGTTTTTCAGTAGTTGCCCCAAATATTATATCATCCACATATATTTGCACAACCAGAAGTTCTTTACCATTTTCCTTTAAGAACAAGGTGCTGTCAATTTTGCCTCGTTTGTACCCATGTTCTAAAATGAATTTTGATAGCTGCTCATACCATGCTCTAGGTGCTTGTTTGAGACCATAAAGAGCCTTATCGAGTTTGTATACGTGGTCAAATGACTCCTTGCTTTCAAAACCTGGAGGCTGTTTGACAAATACATCTTCCTTCAAATAGCCATTGAGAAAGGCACTCTTAACATCCAGCTGATGGAGAGTGAATTCCATATGTGCAGCAGATGCTATAAGAAGTCTGATTGCTTCCAGTCTTGCCACAAGGGAAAAGGTCTCATCATAGTCAATTCCCTCTTCTTGACTGTACCCTTGAACAACCAGTCTGGCTTTGTTTCTTGTAACTGTTCAATCCTCATCGAGCTTGTTCCTGAAGACCCACTTTGTGCCAATCACTGATCTGTGTAGTGGCCTGGGTACCAAGTGCCATACTTGACTTCTTTCAAACTGATTCAGCTCCTTTTGCATGACATTTACCCAATCAGCATCTTGTAGGGCTTCACCAATGTTGTTTGGTTCAATTAAGGATAGGAAGGCATCAAACACATAGAGATTTTTCAAGGAGGCTCTTGTTTTGATTCTGGATATCAAATCTGTTATGATCTTCTCAAGAGGGTGAGAACTTTTATATCTGTGTGGTTTGAGCACCAATTGTTCACTTCTGGATGATTCTATGGTGGCTTTGTGTTGTGGAACGGGATCAGGGCCAAGATTCACATGTTGAGTTCCCCTTGTCATGTTGCTTGGGTTAGTTGGACCTGGTCCATCGCCTGTTTTATCTTCCATGGCTGCTTCAATGTGTTTACTGCTTCTCACCAGTCCAAGCTCCTCATCTTCTGGTTCCTGTCTCTCAGAAAGAGTTTTAGTTTCATCAAAGACAACATGCACACTCTGTTCCACACACATAGTTCTTTTATTGTACACTTTATATGCTTTGCTATGTGATGAATATCCTAAGAATACTCCCTCATCACTTCAAGGATCAAATTTACCTAAGGAATCTTTACCGTTATTGTGCACAAAACATTTGCATCTGAAAGCTTTAAGATGGGATATGTTGGGCTTTCTCCCTTTAAGTAATTCGTAAGGAGTCTTCTCTACTAATGGACTGGTCATACATCTATTTATTATATAGCAAGCAGTGTTTATTGCTTCTGCCCAGAAGCTGTGTGGTAGTCTGCTAGAAAGAAGCATGGCTCTTGCCATGTTTTCAAGAGTTCTATTTTTTCTTTCCACAACCCCATTTTGCTGTGGGGTTCTAGGGGCAGAAAAGTTGTGATTGATACCATGTTCATCACAGAACTCAGCCAACTTTGCATTCTCAAATTCAGTACCATGGTCAGATCTTATTGATGCTAGTTGATGTCCGAACTGATTTTGAGTTTTCTTAACAAATGAGGTAAACATATCAAACATTTCATCCTTAAATGTCATAAATAAGGTTCAAGTGAACCTTGAATAATCATCAACTAGCACCATCACATATTTCTTACCACCTCTGCTCAGAGTTCTCATTGGACCACACAGATCAAGATGAACCAGTTCCAACGTCCTGGTGGTACTGATCATTTTCATAATTTTGAATGAGGATCTTACCTGCTTCCCCCTTGCACATGCTTCAAAAACTTTGTTTTCCTTGAACTTAATGTTAGGGAGTCCCACCACTAAGTCCTTAGAGACTAATTTGTTAAGCTTATTTAGACTTGCGTGACAAAGTCGTTTGTGCCAAAGGAGGGGATCACTGTCTATAACACTCAAGCAAGTGAATTCATTTTCAGACAGTGTGGACAAGTCTATGACATAGATATTATTCATCCTCTTTCCCTGCAAAACAATCTTGTCAGTAAGCAAGTTAATCACAAAAAAAAATTTGGAAGTGAAAGCAACCAGGTTACCTATGTCACACAATTATGACACACTAATCAGGCTGTATTTCAAGCCATCTATCAAGTACACATGTTCAATGGAACGTGTGTCATCCTTACCTACTTTGCCAACCCCTATAATTTCATCTTTCTTTCCATTTCCAAAGGAGAAATTTCCTCCTTTGAGGTTTTCAAGTGAAAGGAACTGTTCCTTGTTCCCCGTCATATGCTTTGAGCAGCCACTATCCAAAAACCAAATTTGGCTGCTTCCTCTCACTTGTACCTACAAAAGAAAATCAGAGGTTAGTTTTAAGAACCCAAACTAGTTTGGGTCCTTTTCTATGAGATAATGGATGGATCAAATTTTTTCTGGCCCAATTCGGTAGCCAGTTTTTCTTTTTAACAAACCTCTCATTTTTTCGACGCGCCTGCTCTTTTGCAGTACACTCGTATTTGTAGTGTCCAGTCTTACCACAGTGGGTGCAGATTTTATTTTCAGGAATATTGAGATACTTGCTTTTGGGATCCTACTTGGGCAATTGACTCCCAAAACCAAGCCCTCTACGGTCGCTACTATGATTCTCTTGAAGCCATGTCAAGGCATCAGAAGATTTATTCCATTTTCAAGTTCTGTCCAATTCATGTTTGACTTTGCCAAGCTCTTCTTTAAGTGATCTTATCTGTTCATCCTTGGCATACATTTTATCTTTTAGTTTTCCCAAGTTTTTCTCTAACATGACATGAGAGTGATCAACAACCTTTTTACTGGATCTTAATCTCAGATTTAAGTTCTCAGATTTTAGTTCTAGAATCTCAGTCTGAAGTGGATGAAGCTGGTTCAACAAGATAGTGTTTTTCTTTTCAGATTCACTGACTTTGGTTTCCAGGTTCATGCACTTTGCTTTTAGCATTGCAAATTCTTTAGATAGTTGATTCTTCTCTTTGGTTGTTTCTTCAGAATCATCTATGAAATCAAGTAGCAACACATAGAGTTTTTGCTTTGATAAGGACTTTATTTTGTTTTTAAGATGGGAGATACTTACCTCTGGTTCTTCATGTGATTCCTCATCAGATTCTCCAATTGGCATGAGTGCCTGATCTTCAATCTCCCTATCATCTGATTCCCCATTAGAACTTTCCCCCAAGCAACAACCATAGCCTTTGTTGTGGTTTTCTTGGGTTGGACCAGTTCCTTCTTTCATATCTCTCCTTTTTCCATTCTACTTCCCACTGAGGACAGTTTTTGATGATATGGTCAGTCTTACCACATTTGTAGCATCCCTCGTTGGTTGGCCTTTCCAGAGCTTTTGCTTTATTTTAGTTTCCTCCTCAAGAGATGCCCTTCTTCCTCATGAGAAAGTTTCTGAATTCTTTGGTAATCATGATCATCTCATCTTCCTCCAGATCTGCTCCCTTAGTGATTCTCAGTGCTAGACTCCTCTCCTTCTTTGGACCATCCATCTTCATTGTCTGCCTTCTGAGTTCATACGTAGTGTGGTTTCCAATCAGCTCATCCAATCTCAAAGTTGCCATATTTTTGGATTCCTGGATAGCAGTGATTTTGCTTTCCCAGGAAATTGGCAAGACCCTTGTGAGGATCTTCTCAACCCTGTCCTATTCAAGAATGACTCTTCCATGAGACTTTAGTTCATTAGTCAAGGTTTTGAACCTTGTGTACATCTCTTGGATAGTTTCTCCTTCTTTCATAGTGAAGTTTACATACTGAGAGTATAGTAGAGTACCTCTTGACCTTTTTACCTGAGGTTTCCCTTCATGCGCTACGTGCAAGGTATCCCAAATCACTTTGGCAGTGCTGCAGCTTTGGATTCTGCTATACTCATCTTGACCTAGTCCACACACTAGGCACTTTTTGCCCTTTGCATTCTTCTCCCATTTCTTCAGATCCTCATTAGTGCAGTCAGCTCTAGTCTTTGGTATATCTACACCTTCAGCAGTCTTCTTCATGGTAGGTTGAGGACCATCAGTGACTATGTCCCAGAGTTCATAGTCTTCTCCAATCAGGTGGTCCTTCATCATGTTCTTCCACCAGGTGTAATCCTGGCCGTTGAAGAGTGGTGGCCTTGCAGTTGATTGACCCTCCCAGTTTCCAGGTGGTGCTCTCATTTTGATCTTTTACAAGGTGTTGGCCTTTTCAAGGATAACCTGCTCTGATACCAATTGATGTTTTAGACGTCAATACCACACAAGAATATAGGATAAATGTGTGGTACCCAATTTTTCGAGTGTTGTCTCACAAGAAGAACCTGGTTCTTCTTTGTGTTCCAACTTCTACTGGTGCGAAATAATAAAAGCAGTAAAGTAAAAACACAGAGATTTTTACGTGGAAAACACCTAGCCCAAAAAGTGAAAAAAACACGACCTACTCCTCAATAGGATTTGCTCAAACTCTTCACTAAAAACTCTGAGCCAAACGGACTTACAAAATAAACTCTTTTGTTATCCTAGGACTAACTCTAATCCCTTCGTGTCAACTAGCCTCTAGCTAATTTCTACAAGCTTCAAGTTAACTCTAACTTGAACAATGTGTACCTATTAAAATTGCTTCAGTGAAAGCTGATAAGATACAATATTAAAACACCTACTACAATCAACTAGACTCAATACACAAATGATGGAACTGGTTCTTCTAGTCGATCTCTAGCCTTTGTATCGCGCAGTAATTCTGCTTGCAAAATCTCTGGGAATTTTTCTTTCAGATCTTGATTCACTTATGTACTTGTGCGTCCCAAATTTCAGAAGGAAATTCTTCAAGTATTTATAGAGTCAGTAGTTGAGTTTGTCGTTCAATTCTAGTACAACTCTAACTGGGTGAAAGAGTTCGAATTAAACTCAACTTCCTTCCTTTGTTACTATCCTTGATGAATTCAACTTCTATCCTCTTTATCAATTTGCAACCTTTTCGCATTAGGAGACAATCTCTTCGTTCATTGATACTACACAATCGCATTTATCTCCTGTGCATATACGGTTCATGTGCCAACGTGTCAGATCAAGTATGTGTTCTTTGATGGACCTGGTTCAACTGGTCAGACATTTGTCAATCTTCAAAACTATGGAGTGACTTGGATCAACAAATTCCCTTTTTTTGATGATGACAACCTCTGTGCTTCTCCCTGTATACACTTCAAACACTTTGTATGTTTTTAAGAAATTATCATAGAGAAACCAAGTTCATTAGGTTATAAATATCACTTGAAATATAAAAGCACATGTCAAGAACCTTTACACGACGACCACGGGGGGGCTGAGTTAGGGTTAGGTATGGGTTCAGGGATAGGAGGGTTTTTAAGAGTTGAGGTTCTTTCTGGTGATTAAGAACTTTATACAGATGGAGAATTTAAATCTGACTCATAAAGCCCTCCATCATAATCACGATTTGGTGATTATGTAGAAGAAGAAGCAGGTGGTGGTGAAGACATGATTATCAACGTTGTTAGGAAGAAAAGAAAATTTTTCTGATTTTATTTTAGAAGAGTGAGTTGCACTTGGTTCGACGGTTACTTTATGAAGAAAAGAGTAATGATGACCATTTTATAAGATGTGGCTAGGGAGTTTACAACATGTAGAGTATTTACTCAAGTGGGAGTCTAATCGCTGTAGGACTGACATTGATTAGATATTTATTTTCCCCCTAAAACTTAGCTAATTTAGTAGAGAAGGGACTTCTTGAAACTGGTTCAATTTTGGGTAAGTACGAAGTATTTGAATATGAACCAATTATAGATAGAGTCCTGCTCATGTATGACTATAATTGATTTAATAAATGTATGGATATGAGTACGTACCTTGACAGTCAGATGAACCAGCATGGATGAACCAGGATCATCTTGTTAAGATCTTTAATTTGCCTCAATTTACAAAGTTAGAGAAACATTATTAGCAACCAGAGAATCATATTAATACATGATAAGAGAGTATGGAAATAAAGTCATGATGCTGAGCAATGATTAGTCTGGTTGATTATCTATGTTAGGTTTTCTAGAAAAAATTGTTTTTTTTCATTTTTCAAATATATATATTTTTTGTTTTGTTTTTCCAATTAGGTGATCTTAATCATCCCTAATTCAAGTCTGTTTCTCTCAAAAAGCTCCCTACTCGGTGCTTTTGTGAAGATATCTGCAATTTGCTTGTCAGTAGCACAAAATTCAATTGAGATCATTCCCTTTTCATAGTTGTCCCTGAGGAAGTGGTGTCTAACATCTATGTGCTTAGTTCTCTTATGATGAACCGAGTTCTTGGTCATACTATTTGCACTAGTGTTGTCACAGAAAATAGGAATGCATCCCACATCTATACCAAAGTCCATGAGTTGATGCTTAATACACAGCAACTGAGCACAGCAAGAGGCTGCAACCACATATTCAGCCTCAACAGTAGACAAAGATACTGAATTATGTTTCTCTGTAGCCCAAGACACAAGGCAGGAGCCCAAGAAGTGAGCCATGCCTGAAGTACTTTTCCTGTCAACCAGGAAACCTGCATAATCAGCATCAGCATATCCTACAAGGTGGAAATTACTACCTTTAGGATACCCAAGGCACAAATCAGTGGTGCCTTTCAAATATCTCAAAATTCTTTTCACTGTAATAAGGTGGGACTCCTTTGGATTTGCCTGAAACCTAGCACACAGTCCCACGCTGAACACAACATCAGGTCTGCTGGCAGTGAGATATAATAGAGAACCAATCATCCCTTTGTATAGCTTCTGATGAATGGATGAACCAGGTTCATCAACATCCAATTTTGTAGTTGTGGCTACGGGAGTGTCTATTTCCTTTAAGTCCTTCATTTTAAACTTCTTGAGCAGTTTTTTCACATACTTTTATTGATAGATCATTGTTTTGTTTGGGTTTTTCTTGATTTGCAATCCTAAGAAGAAGTTTAGCTCACCCATCATGCTCATCTCAAACTCGCTCCCCATAATTGTAGCAAATTCCTTACTCAGCTTTTCAATAGTTGCCCCAAATATAATATCATCCACATATATTTGCAATTTTGCCTCGTTTGTACCTATGTTCTAACAAGAATTTTGATAGCCGCTCATACCATGCTCTAGCTACTTGTTTGAGACCATATAGAGACTTGTCGAGTTTATATACGTGGTCAGGTGACTCCTTGCTTTCAAAACCTGGAGGCTGTTTGACAAATACATCTTCCTTCAAATAGCCATTGAGAAAGGCACTCTTAACATCCATCTGATGGAGAGTGAATTCCATATGTGCAGCAAATGCTATAAGAAGTCTGGTTGCCTCCAGTCTTGCCACAAGGGCAAAGGTCGGTGAACGAGGACATGCTTACGATGGGGGTCTTGCTATTGAAGAATGTGAGAATCATAGCGTAATGGTAGGTGTCAGTTGGCTAATTTTCTCGGGTGGGTTGTCTTCTGTGAGTAGGTTAGCGGTTGTAGGGATGGTAAGTTCTATGCGGAGTTCTAGTGGCTAGTCGGTAGGAGGTAGAATGTGTGAGTAGTGCTAGAAGATTCGAGTATTTGGGGGGATTCTAAAGGGGAAATTCAAAGGAATTGGACAGATTGGTTGAGCAAGGTCATGTCAACAAAGAAGAAAAGATCTCAGCAGTGCCTGGAGTGGTGTAGGGAGTAGCTTCGCGCTAAGTGGGGGAGTCCCACCACCTGCAGTTGGGTTGTAAGGTTGTGTCCTCATGGGATTGCGGATTGTCAGTATATTGACAACTTGTTACAACTAAGAGAAAAGAGTAAAGCGGTAATTGAGTATGGCATTCGATAAATATGTACGAAGTTGGTCTTATTGGACCAGGGTTAGACTATGGAAGATTTAGAATTTGTGCTTAAGGCTTAGGCAAGTTGTAAGGGAAGCGACTAAGTCACGTGCTTTATTGAGAGCATGTTCATGTTCTAGAAGAGCCTTGGAGTTGATTGTATTCGGGGCCAGTCAAAGTGAGTGAATCTCAGCAGTGGCCCTAGTGAATTCCGAGGTTAGAAGCTGTGGTGTTTAAGGGTTTCAAGCAGCCGTATGATTAAGAATCGAGCTTCTGCAGCATAATCTCTGAGGAGAAGGAAAATGGTTGGAGTGTCCTATGTTATTTCAGCACGCAAGATAGAATTGAAGGAGTGAGAGAAATAAACTTCGAGTTGTAGAAAGGTTTTCAGGAGGTTGTGAGACGGGTTGCGGAGTTTAGGCAGCATGGTCTCGTGAATCAAGGTCACTCGGGACGAGTGAGGGTTGAGTTGTTATGAGTTGAAAAGAGATACTATTATCTTGGAGGCAATTAAAGATGATTAAGAGAAGATGGATTGGTTAGCCATGAGGGAAACGGTGCCGGTTCGGCAGTGATTAGTTCCTTCGGTATGATTGGGCATGTGTATGGTTTGTATAGATGTGTGTGGGGCTTGTCGGCCATCGTAATAGATTTCAGTTTGAAGCATTCAAGTGCTATGGCCTGTCAGGTTTAGGCGGATCCTGGAAGGTTAGGGTGGTGCAGTCCACTACTTAAGGATTTGTATATATTGTGAGGGTGAGAACTCAGTTGTGTGTTGTTATGGTTCTCAGGAATTGAGGTAAGTAAAGGCTCTATATGACGTAGTGTTCACCCTAATATTGGTTCAGGGGTTATGATGGAATTATCGCTCTATTTCATATTTGCATGTTAGGTGCAGTTAGCAGTATGTAACTGGACGTAAGAATCGAGATTTGCGATTCGGTGTTAACAAGGATGTCATGATGCTCGGAGGAGAAAGAACAAAGGATTTAAATGATTAGAATAAACGGATATTGTCTTCTATGTCATATGAGTTCGGTGTTTGGTGAAAGAGGCTTTGTATCCTAGTTACGGGTCCTTGAATTGTGTTACAGCTTTAGGATGGTCAGTGGTATCAATGTGCATACTTGTTACCTAGTGTGGAAGGCTGTAAGAGCATGGCCGCGGGAAGATTGCATAAGTGAGGCATGTAGTCACCTAATTAGTTGAAGGATTAGACCAAGTATAAAGGAGTGTAATGTTGCTTAATTGAGAATTTATGCCTAGAAGGCGTTCGGTTCAGTTGGTTGTGGATTGTGGGGTGTTTGTATCATCTATGATGGTTGTACTCGTGTGTATAAGAAAAAGGAGGCGGATTGTTTGGACCCAGGCAAGATTATCAGCCTAGTTCAATGCGAGCAGAATCGGCCTGAAGTGAGTGAATGGATTTAAACAAGATTTTGGGCTTCATGCGAGTCCGAGGTGTTCATCTCAGTATGGCCCTCCTCAAGGAGGGGCATTGGGATATCAGGTGTTGTCCCGTATTCGTCAATTCATGTGATATTATGAGTGTGCGCACCGTGTGTGAACGACTTAATAAATTCTTATGTGTTGAGATTTCGCGTGGCGATGAGGTTAAGTGATGAGAGTGCGCAGCGGAAACGTGGCTCTTGAGATTGAGAATATATATCGCACCTCAGTTGTGCTTGAGTTTGTGGCATATGGCTCTATCAGTCTCCCCATAATGGTATTATGCACTCAGCGTGCTTGTGACCGATGTCAGTAAATTGTATCGGTGAGCAATTCAGCTCTGCGTATATATTTCTTAATGTAAATTCTATGTGGGGATCGGGTGGCACGCCGCCACGTGTATGTTATTTGGATCAGGTTGCGCGCCGCAACAGTGTGATGATGAGCAAGACTCCGATAATGATTATTCTTGTGTTTTACTTCCTATTTATTTGAGGAAAGTTCATATTTAGAGCGTGAGTCGGGTAGTCCCCTTCCTGATGTCGTTTCCTTATTTGTCGTGTTTGAATTGTGTTCTTTGGCGCATTATGGCATCGTGTGAGACTGTTGGTTATGCCTGGGGTGACTGGTTATCTGAGCAGTTCATACTGGGTGAGACGAGATTGATAAGTTTGGGATCGGCATGTTAGGATTATGCGAGTTTATTGCAAGGGAGTTGCCATTATTAATTTGCGATGAGATGATGATCTAAGTTTAGAGCAAGATTTTCAAAGTGTGGTTAACTCTGCAGGTGGTTATGAATTCCTACACATCTCCTCCGTTGTGGTGATATCGTCAGCGTTATGGCAGAATGTATGCAGCGTATGGTGATGATTCACACATCTCTTGCTATTAATGTTCAGGGAGCGTTATTGTGGTCAGATGATGAACTATGCAGTGTATGGTGCTGATTCAGCAAAGGCACGCAGTTCTGTTCTGGTACCTCGTGTGGTAGTTGATACGGTGTTCAAATGTTAGAAACCGGCCTGGCAGAGAATTTTAGATGTTAGAACTAAGTTCGGAGCTTATTGTATGAATAAAGGAGGATATTTGCGGATTTGATCAAGATTATATGATCAACTGGGTTGTGGTAGCACGGGCAGGTGCACGAGGTGTTAAAAACTCATTCCAGGTAATTCTGGGGCAGTTCCTGGCACGTTCGAGGATGAACGTTTGTTTAAGTGGGGGAGAATGTATCGACGCGATCAGTCGTTTTGAGATCCTGCGCGTCGTTCAGTTTTGGGAGTTACGAACAGATTCATTTCAGGTATATTGACTTGTGCAGATGGTCGGAATTGAAATTCAGGAAGATCGAAGTTGAATTTAAACGAAAATTCTCATTTTAGAAATCTTAAGTTGAAGAAATCGAGTAAGGCTGGGATTTTGAGTAAACGACCTCGGAATCAGGATCCGAGGGTTCCATCAGGTTTGTATGATGATTTCGGACTTGGGCGTATGTCCGAAACGGGTTTAGGATAACCCGAGAGTAGTTTTGGAAAGTCTGTATTTTAAGGAAATTTCCTAAGTTTGACTTGAAGTACATTTCAATGAGATTGATGTCTGTTTGGGATTCCGAGTCTAGGAATAGCTCCGTAGGGTGATTCTGGAGTTGGGAGCACGATCGAAAGTGAATTCGGATATCCGGAAGTCAATTTAAGGTCATTTGGCTAAACATAGAAAACTGAAGGTTATTGAAGAATTCGACCGAAAATGGAAATTTTTATATCGGGGTAGGAATGCGATTCCAGAAGTTGGAGCAGATCCGTTATGTCGAATATGACTTGCCTGCAAAATTCGAGGTCAATCGGACGTGGTTTGACAGGTTTCAGCATCAAATGTGGAAGTTAGAAATTTCCAAGTTCATAAAGTTGAATTTCGGTGCGATTAGTGATTTCGGCATTGTTTAAGATGATTTGAAGCCCCGACGAAGTTCATGGGATTTTATGAGACTAGGTCGTTTGTTTGGACGGGGTTCCGAGGGCCTCGGATGTGTTTCGGGGTGGTTTCGGGGCATTTCGGAGTGAATTTGCTGCTGCTGGTTTCTAGTGCTGCTGGTGTTCTACGCGACCGCAGCCTTAGCTATGTGATCGCGAAGAAGAAAGGTGAAGGAGGTGTGTTTGGCTTATGCGATCTTGGTCCCTTGTGTGCGATCGCGGAGAAGGATTTAAGGGGACCGGGTTTTTGGCCAATGCGATCGCAGAAGTGCAATGCGATCGCGGTAGGGAAGACTGGGCGGCTTGTGCGATCGCGGGCGGTGTATGCGATCGCGGAAGGAGGCATCAGCTGACCTGTGCGATCGCTGGCAAGATTGTGCGATCGCATAGGTGTTGGTTCTGGGCAGTGTTGATTTGAACAGTTTGCATTTCTCTCTCATTTTACATATGCCATGGACGGATTTTGAGAGCATTTCAAGGAAGATTTCAACCAAGCTTCAGAGTTTGGGAGCGTTGCGCATCCATTTTAGTCGTCGTAGAGGCTTGGAAGCCGGTGATGAACCTTCGGAGCGAAGTGAGTCTCCTTTCTAACATTGTAAGAGTAAATTTTCCCCTTAGGTGTTCTATATGCTATATGTAATTGTTTGCTGGGGCTACGTACGTACCAAGTGACGAGAGTCCGTACGTAGTGGCTACTATTGTTATGTCCGGGTAGTTAGGCCCCACATCATGCCCTATATATACTTCTTGTAATGTATTATATGCATGTTATAATATCCTGTTATGTGGTTTTGTTTCTCTGAGGTTTATGGATTTAAAAAAATAATATGGAAGGAAAATTGTTTTCACGGAAAAATATTATGATATGAAGTGACTTACGGGAAGTAATATGAAAGAAATTTTTTATGGAAAGTATTATGAAAGGAAAAGAAATGACTTATAAGTTTTGTACTCATGTAAGATATTATTGTTTCCCCGAACATTCATTTACTTAAATAATGGAAAAGGATTGTGGTTAAATGAACTTTGCATTCTGTGTGCGCATGTTGTCGCTTCGTAATTTACATCCCGCGAGCGGTATGTAATTTCCTTCACTCTTATGGGAGCGGGCCGTACGCCATGACAGATTTATAGTGCACTTACGGTACGCGTCAGTCGATCCCCGGCAGTGCACAGGGATTTATTTGAGAATGCACTTATGGTACGGGCCGGTACAGCACTGCAGTGCATGGACGAAGTTTCATTATGATACGGTGTGATTACATTGATAGACGCACTTACGGTACGGGTCGGTCGATCCCCGGCAGTGCGTAGTTGGACTCTTGGTAAGCATGCACTCATGGTACGGGCCGGTTGATCCCTGGCAGTGCATAACTCTTCTTGATATTATTACATTATAAGCATGCACTCATGGTACGGGCCGGTCGATCCCCGGCAGTGCATAACTATTCTTCCTTATGACACCGGCCGGTTGTTTTACTCCTGTGTGCGCATGACTGTTTAGTACCATTTTTCCTGATTTATGATTTGACAAATGTTTGGGAAAAGAGACAGGTGAGTTGTTACTGCTTTCAATATTTACTTGGAAACTCTGTATTCTCTTCACAATTGTGGTGCACTATTTACATGTCTACTGCTCTCCTTATATCCTATTTTATACTATTACTGTTGGACCTTAGTGAGTATCGAGTCGACCTCTCGTCACTACTTCTTCGAGATTAGACGGGATACTCACTGGGTACATATGTGTATATGTACCCATGCTACACTTTCTGTACATTTTGTTGCACAGGTACCCTCATAGTGCAGTGATTGATTAAGAGACTTACTCAAGTTGCATTGTTTCGGTGGCGCTCTGCAGCTGGCAGAGTCTACCTTTTATGTCCCTACACTTTTGACTTTAATTACCTTTGTTCAACTTAAATTCTCGGACAAGAGTTGTACAATTGTATGAGTTCTTAGAAATTTGCTCATGTACTTGTGTCACCGGGTTCTGGGAAAGTGTTGGTATTTCTTGTACTGCATTAAGTGGATTTTCTGCCATATTTAGTATACGAGCATTTGCTTTATTATTTGATTATAAATGCAAAAAAAGACATGATTTTGAAAGTGTTAAGCAGGAAGTCGTTTGAGCTGGTTTAGGGATTGGCTTGCCTGACAGTGTGTCCGGCGCCATCACAACCCATAGATTTTGGGTCTTGACAACGTGGTATCAGAGCTCTAGGTTTTCGTAGGTTTCACGAGTCATGAGTCAGTCTAGTAGAGTCCTGCGGATCGGTACGGAGATGTCTGTACTTATCTTTTGGAGGCTACAGGGCTGTTAGGAGTACTTGCCTTCTTGATTCCTCATCGTGCGATTTGATTCCCTTAAGGCTTATGCCTATGCTTACTTCCTACTCAATCTTACGCGTCGCGAAGCGCTTGTTATGATTCGGGAATTTGAGGAGTGGTGATGATGTTACAGATATGGTGCATGCAGTCTTTCGTGCATAGTCGTTTGGGGCTGTTGTTGTTGCCCTGCAAGAAGAATGTTATGTTGCTTCAGTTCAGTGGCTGTGTTTCTGAGAACTTTGAGGCTGTGCTCAGAATGTTATGGTGTTTTCGATTGGTTATCGCGCGGTGTTAGTATGTTGATAGAATGATTGCTCGTATGTTATGGTGATGAAGGGCTTGAAGGGCGGTCTTCTCAGGGGGAAATTTCGAGATTTCAGTATTTTAGTTCTGGCGAAGGAAAGGAATCTGGACTATGAAAGGTCCGGTTGGGATTGATAATGTAGCAGGACTTTGTGGTTTCGAGTGAGGTGGAATACTCACCCGTGATGTCATATTGTCGTTATTGATCGAATGGGATAGAGTTAAGTTTGTCGGTGTTATGGTTCTTCAGTTGCATTGGGTTAAAGTGTTGTGAAGCAGTATTAAAGGAACGGATGTCGGAGATCATGGTGTGTGGAGGTTCAAAATATAATAGCTACTTCTAGTGAAGATAGCTCGAGGATTTGAAGAGTCTGAAGTTGTGGTGTTCTGCGGGTTTAAGAGCTACGGGAAATGATATTGAACGGAGGCCGCAATTGAGGAGATAGCGGCTAAATCATGTGAGAAGTGTCAGGAAGCGGCTAAGTCTCTATAAGCCCGGCGTCAGAGACGGAGGTCGGGTAATTTCTTAAGGGAATGAGTCCAACTAAGTAAGAAGTGGTAGTATAGCCTATGAGTTCAGTGGTAAGGCGGTGGCCTTCCTTGAGGTGGAATTGAAGTGATTTGAGAAATTTTTCGGACAGGGAGTAGGTCCACAAGCTTAAAACGAAATATTGGTTATTCGGCGGAAGGTTAGATGCCACCGAGAGTAGTTGTTGGGATGAAGAAGGATGCAACATAGCTTGGAATCAGAAGCTGTTGTCGCGCTCATGGTTGATGTCCCCGAGGAGCGGTCAGACAAGTAAGGTCAGTGAATGAGGACAGGCTTAGGAGGGGGGTCTTGCTATTGAAGAAAGTGAGAATCATAGCGTAATGGTAGGTGTTAGTTGGCTAGTTTCCTCGGGTGGGTTGTCTTCTGTGAATAGGTTAGCGGTTGTAGGGATGGTAAGTTCTGTGCGGAGTCCTAGTGGCTAGTCGGTAGGAGGCAGAATGTGCGAGTAGTTCTAGAGGATTCAAGTATTTGGGGGCATGCTAATGGGGAAATTCAGAGGAATTCGACGGATTGGTTGAGCAAGGTCATTTCAACAAAGAAGAAAAGATCTCACCAGTGTCTGGAGTGATGCAGGGAGTAGCTTCGGGCTAAGTGGGGGAGTCCCACCACATGCAGTTGGGTTGTAAGGTTGTGTCCTCATGGGATTGCGGATTGTCAATGTATTGGAAACTTGTTACAACTAAGAGAAAGGATTAAAGCAGTAATTGAGTATGGCATTCGATAAATGTGTATGAAGTTGGTCCTATTGGACCAGGGTTAGACTATGGAAGATTTAGAATTTGTGCGTAAGGCTTAGGCAAGTTGTAAGGGAACTGACTCAGTTACGTGCTTTATTGAGAGCATGTTCATGTGCGAGAAGAGCCTTGGAGTTGATTGTATTCGGGGCCAGTCAGAGTGAGTGACTCTCAGCAGTGGTCCTAGTGAATTCGAAGGTTAAAAGCTGTGGTGTTTAAGGGTTTCAGGCAGCCGTATGATTGAGAATCGAGCTTCTGCAGCATAATCTCTGAGGAGAAGGAAAATGGTTAGAGTGTCCTATGTTATTTCAGCACGCAGGATAGAATTGGAGGAGTGAGAGAAATAAACTCCGAGTTGTAGAAAGGTTTTCAGGAGGTTGTGAGACAGGTTGCGGAGTTTAGGCAGCATGGTCTCATGAATCAAGGTCACTCGGGACGAGTGAGGGTTGAATTGCTATGAGTTGAAAGGAGATACTATTATCTTGGAGGCAATTAAAGATGATTAAGAGAAGATGGATTGGTTAGCCATGAGGGAAACGGTGCCAGTTCGGCAGTGATCAGTTCCTTCGGTATGATTGGGCATGTGTATGGTTTTTACAGATGTGTGTGGGGCTTGTCATCCATCGTAATAGATTTTTGTTGGAAGCATTCAAGTGCTATGGCCTGTCAGGTGTAGGCGGATCCCGGAAGGTTAGGGTCGTTTAGTCCACTACTTAAGGATTTGTATGTATTGTGAGGGTGAGAACTCACTTGTGTGTTGTTATGGTTCTCACGGCTTGAGGTAAGTAAAGGCTCTATATGACGGAGTGTTAACCCAAATATTGGTTCACGAGTTATGATGGAATTCTCGCACTATTTCATAATGGCATGTTAGGTGCAGTTAGCAGTATGTAACTAGACATAAGAATCGAGATTTGCGGTTCGGTGTTAACAAGGATGTCACGGTGCTCGGAGGAGCAAGAACAAAGGATTTAAATGATTAGAATAAACCGATATTGTCTTCTGTGTCATCTGAGTTTGGTGTTTTGTGAAAGAGGATTTGTATCCTGGTTACGGGTCCTTGAATTGTGTTACAGCCTTAGGATGGTCAGTGGTATGGATGTGCATACTTGTTACCTCGTGTGGAAGGCCGTGGGAGCATGGCCGCGGGAAGATTTCATAAGTGAGGCATGTAGTCACCTGATTTGTTGAAGAATTAGACCAAGTATAAAGGAGTGTAATGCTGCTTAATTGAGAATTTATGCCTGGAAGGCGTTCGACTCAGTTGGTTGTGGATTGTGGGGTGTTTATCTCAGCTATGATGGTTTTCCTCGTGTGTATAAGAAAAAAGAGGCGGATTGTTTGGACCAGGTAAGGCTATCAGCCTAGTTCAATGCGAGCTGAATCGGCCTGAAGTGAGTGAATGGATTTAAACAAGATTTTGGGCTTCATTCGAGTCTGAGGTGTTCATCTCAGTATGGCACTCCTCAAGGAGGGGTATTGGGATATCAGGTGTTATCCCGTCTTTGTCAATTCGTGTGATATTATGATTGTGACGTGCGTGTGTGAAACGACTTGATAAATTCTTATGTGTTGAGATTCCGCGTGGCGATGAGGTTAAGTGATCAGAGTGGCGCAGCGGAAACGTGGCTCTTGAGATTCAGATTATATATCGCACCTCAGTTGTGCTTGAGTTTGTGGCATATGGCTCTATGAGTCTCCCTAGAATGGTATTATGCACTCAGCGTGCTTGTGACCGGTGTCAGTAAATTGTATTGGTGAGCAATTCAGCTCTGTGTATATATTTCTTTATGTAAATTCTATGCGGGGATGGGGTGGCACGCCGCTACGAGTATGTTTTTTGGATCAGGTTGCGCGCCGCAACAGTGTGATGTTGAGCAAGACTCTGATAATGATTATTCTTGTGTTTTATTTCCTATTTCTTTGAGGAAAGTTCATATTTATAGCGTGAGTAGGGTAGTCCCCTTCCTGATGTCGTTTCCTTATGTGTCGTGTTTGAATTGTGGTCTTTGGCGCATTATGGCATCGTGTGAGACTGTTGGTTATGCCTGGGGTAACTGGTTATCAGTGTAGTTCATACTGGGTGAGACGAATTTATTGTAAGGGATTTGCCATTATTAATTTGCAAGGAGATGATGATCTAAGTTTAGAGCAAGGTTTTCAACATGTGGTTAACTCTGCAAGTGGTTATGAGTTCCTACACATCTCCTCCGTTGTGGTGATATCGTCAGCGTTATGGCAGAATGTATGAATGTATCTGATAAGGTGCCTTGAGAGCATCAAGTTGCAGAATTCCGGTTATAAAGGTTCAGAGAGCGTTATTGTGGTAAGATGATAAACTATGTAGTGTATGGTGTTGATTCAGCAAAGGCACACAGTTGTGTTCAGGTGCCTCGTGTGGTAGTTGATACGGTGTTCAAATGTTAGAAACAGGCATGGCAGAGAATTTCAGATGTTAGAACTAAGTTTGTAGCTTATTGTGTGAATAAAGGAGGATATTTGCAAATTTGATCAAGATTATGCGCTCAACTGTGTTGTGGTAGCACAGATAGGTGCACGAGGTGTTAAACAATGGTTTCAGGTAATTCTGGGGCAGTTCTTGGCACGTTCGAGGATGAACGTCTGTTTAAGTGGGGGAGAATGTAATGACCCGACCGGTCGTTTTGAGATCCAGCGCGTCGTTCAGCAGTTGGGAGTCACGAACAACTTCATTTCAGGTATATTGACTTGTGCATAAGGTCGGAATTGAAATTCAGGAAGATCGGAGTTGAATTTAAATGAAAATTCTCATTTCAGAAGTCTTAAGTTGAAGAAATCGAGTAAGGTTGAGATTTTGAATATGCGACCTCGAAATCAGGATCCGAGGGTTCCAGCAGGTTCATATGATGATTTCGGACTTGGGCGTATGTCCGGAACGGGTTTTGGATAACCCGCGAGTAGTTCAGCGTATGGTGTGGAAAGTCAGTACTAAGTTTGACTTGAAGTACATTTCAATGAGATTGATGTCCGTTTGGTATTTCGAGTCTGGGAATAGCTCCGTAGGGTGATTCTGGAGTTGGGAGCGTGATCAGAAGTGAATTCGGGTATCCGGAAGTCAATTTAAGGTCATTTGGCTAAAGATGGAAAACTGACGGTTTTTGAAGAATTCGACCGGAAATGGAAATTTTAATATCGGGGTTAGAATGCGATTCCGGACGTGGTTTGACAGGTTTCGGCATCAAATGTCGACGTTAGTAATTTCCAAGTTCATAAAGTTGAACTTCAGTGCGATTAGTGATTTCGGTGTTGTTTAAGATGATTTGAAGCCCCGAGCAAGTTCGTGGGATGTTATGGGACTGAGTCGTGTGTTTGGACGGGGTCCCGAGGGCCTCGGGTGTGTTTTGGGGTGGTTTCGAGGCATTTTAGAGTGAATTTGTTGCTGCTGGTTTCTGGTGCTGCTGGTGTTCTATGCGATCGCACCCTTAGTTGTGCGATCGCGAAGAAGAAAGGTGAAGGGGGTGAGTTTGGCTTATGCGATCACGGTCCCTTATTTGCGATCGCGGAGAAGGATTTAAGGGGACCGGGTTTTTGGCCTATGCGATCGCAGAAGTGCAATGCGATCGCGGAAGGGAAGGTTGGGCGGCTTGTGCGATCGCGGGCGGTGTATGCAATCACGGAGTGAGGCAGAAGGTGACCTGTGCGATCGCTGGCAAGATGGTGCGATCGCATAGGTGTTGGTTCTGAGCAGTGTTGATTTAAACGGGATTTTGGCATTTCTCTCTCATTTTACATATGCCATGAACGGATTTTGAGAGCATTTCAAGGAAGATTTGACCCAAGCTTCAGAGTTTGGGAGCGTTGCGAATCCATTTTAGTCGTCGTAGAGGCTTGGAAGCCGGTGATGAACTTTCAGAGCGAGGTGAGTCTCCTTTATAACCTTGTAAGAGGCAATTGTCCCCTTAGGTGTTCTATATGCTATATGTAATTGTTTGCTGGGGCTACGTACGTACCAAGTGACGAGAGTCCGTACGTAGTGGCTACTATTGTTATGTCTGGGTAGTTAGGCCCCACATCATGCCCTGTATACTTCTTGTAATGAATTATATGTATGTTATAATATCATGTTATGTGGTTTTTTTTCTCTGAGGTTTATGGATTTAAAAATAATATGGAAGGAAAATTATTATGAAATAAATTGACTTACGGGAAGTAATATTAAAGAAATTATTTATGGAAAGTATTATGAAAGCAAAATAAATGACTTATAAGTTTTGTACTCATGTAAGATATTATTGTTTCCCCGAGCATTCATTTACTTAAATAATGGGAAAGGATTGTGGTGAAATGAACTTTGCATTCTGTGTGCGCATGTTGTCGCTTCGTAATTAACATCCCGCGAGCGATATGTAATTTCCTTCACTCTTATGGGAGCGGGTCGTACGCCACGACAGATTTATAGTGCACTTACGGTACGCACCGGTCGATCCCCGGCGGTGCACATGGATTTATTTGAGAATGCACTTATGGTACGGGCCGGTCGATCCCCGGCAGTGCATGGACGAAGTTACATTATGATACGGTGTGATTACATTGATAGGCGCACTTACGGTACGGGTCGGTCGATCCCCGGCAGTGCGTAATGGACTCTTGGTAAGCATGCACTCATGGTACGGGCCGGTCGATCCCCGGCAGTGCATAAATCTTCTTGATATGATTACATTATAAGCATGCACTCATGGTACGGGCCGGTCGATCCCCGACAGTGCATAGCTATTCTTCCTTATGACTCCGGCCGGTTGTCTTACTCCTGTGTGCGCATGACTGTTTAGTACCATTTTTCCTGATTTATGATTTAACAAATGTTTGGGAAAAGAGACAAGTGAGTTGTTACTGCTTTCAATGTTTACTTGGAAACTCTGTATTCTCTTCACAATTGTGGTGCACTATTTAAATGTCTAGTGCTCTCCTTATATCCTGTTTTATACTATTACTGTTGGACCTTCGTGAGTATCGAGTCGACCTCTCGTCACTACTTCTTCGAGATTAGACGGGATACTCACCGAGTACATATGTGTATATGTACTCATGCTACACTTTCTATACATTTTGTTGCACATGTACCCTCATAGTGCAGTGATTGATTCAGAGACGTACTCAGGTTGCATTGTTCCGGTGGCGCTCCGCAGCTGGCAGAGTCTCCTTTCTATATCCCTACGCTTTTGACTTTATTACCTTTGTCCAATTTAAATTCTCGGACAAGAGTTGTATAATTGTATGAGCTCTTAGAAATTTGCTCATGTACTTGTGTCACCGGGTTCTAGGAAAGTATTGGTATTTCTTGTACTGCATTAAGTGGATTTTCTGCCATATTTAGTATACGAGCATTTGCTTTATTATTTGATTATAAATGCAGAAAAAGACATCATTTTGAAAGTGTTAAGCAGGAAGTCGTTTGAACTGGTTCAGGGATTGGCTTGCCTGACAGTGTGTTCGGCGCCATCACAACCCATAGATTTTGGGTCGTGACAAGGACATCACCCATCATTTCTTTGATCTTTTAGTTCACTTCAATTTCTTGATTCACATCTCATATCATTTCAATCTTTTTATTCATATCTCATATCAATTCAATCTTTTGATCACATCTCATGTCGTTTCGATCTTTTGATTCACATTTGATATCATTTCAATTGGTTGTTCACATCTCATTCAATCTTTCACATCTACCACACCCTTCACATAAGAGGATTCGTACACATAGTAAAGGAAGGAACATAATAATTACGATTCATAATATCAATTAGCACAACGACATGGTAGTGACATGTGCCATCATAGAAGCAAGAATTCCTCAACTTGACACATCAGGAACATAAATTCCATAGAGATTCAAACAAGAGAATCATACCGGGAAAGTGAACACCAATAGGTTTATCATTTCAATTTCTTGATTCCCATCTCATATCATTTCAATCGTTTGATTCATATCTCATATCAATTCAATCTTTTGATTCACATCTCGTGTCGTTTCAATCTTTTGATTCACATTTTATATCATTTCAATTGTTGGTTCACATCTCATTCAGTCTTTCACATCTACCACACCCTTCACATAAGAGGATTTGTACACATAGTAAAGGAAGGAGCATAATAATTACCATTCATACTCTCAATTAGCACAACGACATGGTAGTAACATGGAATGGCATAGAAGCAACAATTCCTCAACTTGACACATAAGGCACATAAATTCAATAGAGATTCAAACAAGAGAATCATACCCGGAAAGTGAACACCAATATGTTTATCCTATGAAGATTATAGATAGCAATATATACCTCGATTTGGGATTTTTCCTTAATTTCTACCACAATCACCGTGTTGTTTTATACTTCAATACCACACAAGAGGGGGGGTGGGGG
>ML268261.1:0-66818 GCA_005239495.1 Nicotiana undulata | reverse complement strand
AAAACACCTGGCTCAAAAGGTGAAAAAACCACGACCTACTCCTCAGTAGGATTTTCACAAACTCTTCACTACAACTCTGAGTGAAACAACTTTTACAAAATAAACTCTTTTGTAAACCTATGGCTAAATCTAATCCCTATGTAGCAACCTAGCCTCTAGCTAATTGCGATAAGCTTCAAGTTAACTCTAACTTGAACAGTGTGTAAGAAAGCCGAATGATACAATATTAAATCACCTACTACAACCAACTAGACTCAATAAACAAACAGATGAAACTGGTTCTTCTAGTTGGTTAGTAGCCTTTGTGTCGCACAAGGTTTCTGCGTGAAAAATATCTCTGTGAATGTTTCTTTCAATTCTTGTTTCACTTCTGCGTTTGTGCGATCAATTCTTCAGTAGGAATACTTCAACATTATATAGCACCGGTAGTTGAGATGTTATTGTTTAATTTTGATGCAACTCTTCCTTGGTGGAAGAGTTTGTATTAAACTCAACTTCCTTCCTTTGTTACTATCCTTGCTGAATTCAAACTCTAACCTCTTATCAATTTGCAACCTTTTCGCTTTAGGAGACAACCTCTTAGTTTCCAGATAATTCACATAACATGTTATCTCCTACGCATGGACTCTTCGCGTGCCAATGAGTCTGTTTCACTATGATAGCCTCATGGACCTGGTTCAACTTGGTAGACATTTGTCAATCTTCAAAACCATGCAGTGACTTGGGTCAACAAATTCCCCCTTTTTGACGATGACAAACCCTGTGCTTAACCCTGTACAATCTTCAAACACTTTGTATGGTTTTAAGCATTTATCATAGAGAAACCAAGTTCATAGGTTATAAATATCACTTGTGAAAATTTGAAATTTTGAAAAGCACACACATCTTCCCCCTTTTGGCATCATCGAAAAGATGCAAAATGATAAACTTACCAGAATTTGTTAAAAATTACTCATGGCCATTGAGGCAACTGCAGGTGCAAACATGATTTAATCATCAAAAGAAACCAATAAATGTAAGCTACGTAAGAAATTGAGACAAGTTAATAACAAAACAAAAGCAGAATTCATTGATTAGTCAGTAATTAAATACCATACACAAAAAGAACTAAAAAAGTCATAACCATGAGCAAAACAAAACAAAAAAACAGAAACAGAACAAAATCTCGGACTGGGTCATAGATGGGGTTTTGGTGGCTCTAGACATCCTAAGGTTGGGTAGGTGCAGATGAGGTTGGGTTCTTGGCTTGAAGGAGATAAAGCTTTTATTGAAGAACACCTTCATTTTTCTCCTTCTCTTTTGCTAGTTCAACTCTGAGAGCATCCTGCTCCTCTTCCACCTCATGAAGGCGAGATTTCAATATAAGGATCTTCTCATCCTTCATCTCTCCTTCCTGCACCAATGACCTTACTTTGCTATTGACTGGCTGCTTCCTAGATGAACCAGGTTCATCTTCCAGAACATTGACAAAATAATCACATGTCAGCAAAGTGTTCTTCCCAAAATAATCCTTAGAATTAGCCATCTCAGCTTTTTTCACAGGAACCTCAAAGTGGGCAAGCACAACTGTTAGAATAAAGCCATACGGAATAATGTGTGCTTTGGTTCCATTGACAACTCTGTCCAAGAGTTGAATGATGAAAGCTGGCCAGTTGATTTACTTTCCCCTATACAAACACTCCATCAAAGTGAGGTCCATGTAATTAGCGATGTTCCTTCTTTCTTATCTTGACAGCATAAACTTGATCACAAATTCAAAGAATAACTTGTGCTGGGGCATTATTTCACTTTTGAACACCGGCCAGGGCTCAGCTTCCTACTCATTCTCACAAAAGAATCTGGTGATGTTGAGAGCTGAGGCCATTCCATCAATACAAGGTAATCTTTGCCTAGTGTAATCATCGTAGCCCTCAGTAGATATGTTCAGAATCTCTCCTAGTTCCTTTGCATCAAAAGTGATCTGAATTCCTTTGACTGTGGAGGTCACCCTGCTATTCTTGACACTTGCATTTGCCATGAACTCCACCAATTCGTTCCTTGCCAGCCTTCTTTCCAAGCGAAGGACCATTACCTTCCACCCTTGCACATCCAGTGTGTCCAGCAGGTATTGCATTCCAGGTTCCTTGAGATCTTTCAATAACTTTCCCTTCAGAATTGTCCTCTTGCTGAACATTGTGACTCTATCAGTCTCCTCACCAACTTACTTCTCATCTCTTCCACTCCACTCTTTATCCTCATCTTTCTCAACAACCTTCACTTTCTTGGCCTTGGACCTGGACCTTATAGCAGTACTTGAGGGTATGGTAGACACATCAGTTGACTTCTTTGATGAAGCCTTAGACTTCTTGGGCTTGGGTGTCTCAACCACAACTGGAGCAAGCTGCACCTCATGTTGGACCAGGTCCAACGATTCATCATCCACATCAACAGCCTCAACAAGCTCTCATACTTTAGCCTTTCCCTTTGCACCTTTCTTTTTCTTTCTCTCTCTCAGAGTCTTTTCTAAATCTTCTTCTTGTTGTTGAACAACACTCATAGTAGCACACACTTTTGGGGCAGGAGCATCAGCAGACACTGGAGCTTTTCATTTCTTGGAAGAAACAGGTGTTTTAGCTTTTCTGAACTTGAGAGTTATTCTCTTTTTGGGATTGTAGGAGTCTCCCAACTTCTGCAGCCTCTCAGCTAGTGTTTTGTAACGACCCGTAAAATTTCTTGTTTAAAATAATGCCCGAATAAGTCCTCGAGTTGTTATAATTGTAGAAATTCTTAAAACGGACCTTGATTGTGTAAAAGTACCCTGGAATTTGAAAGAACAAAATTTTCCAGAAGTTGGGCGTTATGCGACGCACTATGCGATCGCATAACGGCTATGCAGACCGCATAATGGTCGCATACCTGGGCAGGCCACTGCCCAATTTGAGGACAACTATGCGGTCCATTATGCAATCGCATTTCGGTTCTGCGGACCGCATAGTTGTCGCATTCTTGCCCTTTGATTTTTGTGAGGGAGGTTATGCGACACACTATGTGATCGCATAACGTGTATGCGGACCGCATAGTGGTCGCATACCTGCGCTGTGTGTTTTAATTTTGGCCCACTTAGAGGGCCATTCTTCGGTAGTCTCTCCTAACCGCATTCCTGTGTCGGGCTCCTAATTTTTCTAATGTTAAAACCCGACCCCCAATTCATTAAAACACCCCACCCCTTCATTTTAACAAGTTTTCCAAACAAAATAGAGAGAAGGAAAAGGGAGTTCTTGAGAGAGAAAGTGGTTCTTCCATCAAGTTGATTTTCAAAGTCCCTCAGGGCTGATAATTCGAGTAATCTTCTTCTTCCTCATTCTAGCAGGTAAGGGTTCCCAACCCTTTTTTCCGCTAATTCTCTGATTTTAAACAAAGGGAGGATTTGCATGGATTGTTTCTTGAAAATATTAAGTAAGACCTTGCATGCATGTTTAATAATGGTGCTAATATTGTAAGAGGGAGTGGTTTGGGGTAAATTTCACAAAGACGGGGTTGGTAATCTAATGGGGTCACATAGTGTTTGGAAATATGTTTAAGAGAGTCCGAATTGCATGCATGACTTCCAATTCTAAGTTGAATACATTTATTTGTGAAATAGATTGACGGTACTATTCAGTTTGCTGATTTGTGAGTAAAAGTTAAAAAAGGGATTTCGACTCTAGGTATGTATGGCTAATTTTAATCCTTGTAAAATCCCTCTTGTTGTGGTAAGTATACGGTATGTGTACTTGTATGGAAATATGTGAATTGACTGACTAGCCCACTGTGTCAGATGAGATTTTGAATTTTGACTTGGCATGCCCACTTTATTATGTGCAAAGATGGTAGTTGTTTAAAGTTATTGATATGGAGCATTGTAAATAAGTTGAACGGTTATGACAACACATTGTGCATAAATTGCTGCTTGATGAAAGTTTGGGATGCTTTGAGCCCAAGTAAATTAATTGTTAAATGTGAATTTGTGATCCTTGAAAGTAAGGCCCTTGTTGTTTAAATTGTGATCCTTAAAAGTAAGGCCCTTGTTGTTGAAATGGTGATCCTTGAAGGGAAATCCCTTGTGATGAATCAGTTGGTGTTGTTGTTATGAAATATAAATTGTCAGGTGGGGTCGGGTTGCGCGCCACAACACGAAGTAATAAGGTGTTGGTTGTGGTGATAAGGGTGGCCGAGGTAATAAGGGTGGCCGAGGTAATATGGGTGGAAAAGTGATCGTGTTCACTATTGATATGAAAATTATGAAACTCGTGAATATGGTGGTGTTGGAAAGGGAAAAAGGAGAGATTGTAAAATTGTTGATTTTTGATTGTCACTTTCCGTGTGTTTTGATTGTTGGTCCTATTGATGTCCTGTTTCTTATCTGTAATATTGGTTGATTGTACTTGGGATAAAGTTTGTTTATACATACTAGTACTATTCGACCGTACTAACGTCCCTTTTGCCGGGGGCGCTACATCTTTTATATGGATGTAGGTGGTTCCATAGCAGGTAGCTCAGCCCGTCATTAGTGGTACCTCTTCTTCATCTCTGCAACAATTGTGGTGAGCCTCTCTTCTTCTCGGGGTCATGTGTGGATCATACTACCTTCTTTTGTTTATGTTGTAAAGGTATAGCCGGGGCCTTGTTACCGACAGGTTATGTAAAATCCCTAGTATTCGTAGAGCCTCCGTAAACATGATGTGGGCGTATGTATGTATTCTTTGGGTAGTAACGGTACGTACTCGGAATCGTGAATCATATTGGAAAGTTATGTATGTATTGTGTATGTTTGAATATCAATCGCTGAATGTTAGAAGAGGAAACAAGTGGAGATATGTTGTGAAATGTACTTTGAAACTAAAATCGGCTAACTCACATGAAATAATGTATATTATGAACGCGGGGCAATACATTGGGCAGGAAAGGCAATCCAGGTCCGCTTGACTGGGTTCACCCGGTTAGGCGCCGGTCTCGTCTCTCGATTTTGGGGCGTGAAAAACTTGGTATCAGAGCCTAAGATTTTTTAAAAAGTCCTAGGATGTCTCGGAGTCGTGTCTAGTAGAGCCCTTCTTATTGGTGTGTTGTCGACCACATCTATAATTAGGGGGCTACGTGGACATTTAGGAAATTTCCCTTTCATCGTTATTCTGTATCGTGCGGTGAACCGGAAAGTGAAAATTTCCTTGCCTAATTCGTGCTTTGTTCCGAAATTTTCAGTGATGGCGTCAAAGAAGAGAGCTCGACTCGGCCTTGAGGCCAATGCCACCCCGGGGGTGACTATGAATTATGTACCAGATAGTGCGGGTGAGAGTGACTCCCCGACCTTGAATCTGCCTGACCCTTCTATTCCGGATCAAAGCATTCCTGTTCCTGCGGCGGTGTAGGGTGTTGCAATCCCTCCCACTGATATTACTGATCCTTCTACAGTTCCAACTTTCGGTCCCGGTACGTTTGATGGAGACCTTAGAGGAGATATTCATATGTTTACTCAGTTGGTGGCCGCTCAGGCCCAAAGATCTCATGCTACCCCTGCATCCTCCAGCGGACAGGGAGATTCCGCCGGCTCCAGAGTCAACCAGTTTCTATGATTGGCCCCTCCAGAGTTCTCAGGTACAGATCCTGAGGCCGATCCACAGGATTTTCTCGACGAGATGTACAAGACCCTTCGGGTGATGAAGGCTACAGATACAGAGGGGGTTGAGTTAGCTTCGTACAAGCTGAGGGGAGAAGCATATTCCCGGTTCGAGATATGGGAGGGTTCCCGTGGGGAGGGAAGTCCTCCGGCTAGATGGGACGAGTTCGTGGATGCTTTCATGGATCATTTTTTGCCTGCCGAGACTGTGGCAGACCGTGCTATGGAGTTTGAGGTCCTCAAGTAGGTCAGTATGAGTGTGTGGGAGTACCATATGGAGTTCGTGCGGTTGTCTAAATATGCTCCTCACCTGGTGTCGACTATGGATGCCAGGGTTCGATGTTTTGTTCAGGGCCTTAGTCCCTTGGTTGTGAATGAAGCTGCTACAGCTGCCTTGCACTCAGACATGAATTATGGGAAGATTGTGGGGTTCGCCTAGGCTACATAGGCTAGGAAATTGAAGATAAGGTCGGAGAGAGACAGTAGCAGCAGGGCCCGGTCGGCGGGCCACTGGGGGAGTTAAGTTGGAGGAGGGAGACCAGTTCATAGTAGAGGGTCATCCGGGCCATCCCAGTTTTATGCACAGTCCTCAGCCAGTGCACCGCCATCAGTGCAACGTTTCCAGTAGAGCAGTCGCTGTAGACCAGGGTCAGACAGCAGGAGACCCCATCAGTTAGGTCACCCAGGAGAGAGGTCCCAGCAGCAGGGGAGGGCTCTGTGCCCTAAGTGTGGGAGTTTCCATACCGGGTCTTGTTATCTAGATATCCCGGTATGCTACAGGTGTGGAGTGGTCATGTTCAGCGGGATTTTCATGTGCCCAGCCAGGGAAAGGGTAGGGGTTTTACTTAGTTATCCAGTTCTTCAGTCGCCACATATTCAGGGCGTCCTCCAGCCCTAGCGGGGCGTGGTGCAGTTAGGGGTGGAGCTCGAGAAAGAAGTGGACCCAACCGGTTCTATGCTTTGAGTGGTCGCCAGAACGCAGATGCTTCTCCAGATGTTGTTATAGGTATTCTGAATGTTCAAACACTTGATTGTTATGCTCTTATTGATCTGGGTTCCTCCTTTTCTTATGTTACCCCGTTTATTGCTTCAAGTTTTGGATTGAACCCGAACAACTTCATGAGCCGTTCTTTGTATTGACTCTGATTGGTGATTCTATTATAGCAGCGCGAGTCAATAAGAATTGTGTTTTCAGAGTATGTGGTCGCGTTACCACAGCCGATCTAATTAAGCTTGGGATGGTAGATTTTGATATTATTATGGGAATGGACTGACTTTATTCGTGTTTTGCTAAACTCGATTGTCGAACCAGAATCATGAGGCTAGAGTTTTCTAATGAGCTGGTTATTGAGTGGAAGGGGAATGGTGTGGTGCCGAAAGGTAGGTTTATCTCATGCCTTAAGGCCTCGAAGATGATTAAAAAGGGGTGTGTCTATCATTTGGTCCGGGTTGCAGACATCACCCCAGAGGTGCCTACTCCCGAGTCCGTGCCTGTTGTGAATGAGTTTCTTGAAGTATTTCCGGATGAGCTTCCACGGATTCCGCCAGATAGAGAGATTGATTTCGGGATTGATGTACTACGATATACACAGCCAATATCTATTCCACCATACATAATGGCGCCAGCAGAGTTGAGGGAGTTAAAGGAGCAGTTGAAGGATTTATTAGAAAAAGGGTTCATTCATCCGATTGTGTCGCCGTGGGGCGCTCCGGTTCTTTTCGTCAAAAGAAGGATGGGTCGCTTCAGATGTGTATCAATTATCGACAACTCAAAAAATTCACTATAAAAAACAAGTATCCATTGCCTCGAATAGATGATTTGTTTGATCAATTGCAAGGTGCGAGGTTCTTCTCAAAAATTGATTTACGGTCTGGGTATCATCAGTTGAAGATTAGAGAGCATGATATTCCTAAGACCTCCTTCAGGACTCGTTATGGTCATTTTGAATTTTTGGTAATGTCGTTTGGGCTGACCAATGCTCCAGCAGCTTTCATGGATCTTATGAATCGGAAGCCATTTCTAGACTCCTTCGTGATTATTTTTATTGATGACATCCTTGTCTAATCGCGGAGTCGGGAAGATCATGCTAATCACCTCAGGGCAGTCCTGCAGACTCTTAATCATCACTGGTTGTATGCTAAATTTTCGAAATGTGAGTTTTGGCTAGAATCAATCACCTTTTTGGGTCATGTTGTTTCCAGAGAAGGGATTCAGGTTGATCCCTAGAAGATCGCGGCAGTGAAAGATTTGCCTAGACCAACGATCCCGACAGAGATCCACAGTTTCTTGGGTCTACCTGGATATTATCGAAGGTTTGTGGAGGGATTCTCTACCCTCGCCTCCCCATTGACTAAATTGACGCAGAAAGCGGTGAAGTTCTAGTGGTTCGACGCTTGTGAGAAAAGCTTTTAGGAATTGAAGTCGAGATTGACTTTGGCACCGGTATTGACCTTGCCAGAAGGCACAGGGGGATTTGTGGTTTATTGCTATGCTTCAAGGGTTGGTTTGGGGTGTGTGTTGATGCAACATGGGAAGGTTATAGCGTATGCTTCAAGGCAACTCAAGAATAACGAAAATAATTATCCGACGCATGATTTGGAGCTCGCAGCAATGGTGTTTGCATAAAACATTTGGCGGCATTATCTTTATGGAGTCCACGTGGACGTGTTCTCGGACAACAAGAGTCTTCAGTATTTATTCAAGCAGAAAGAACAGAATCTAAGGCAGCGGAGGTGGTTAGAATTGCTCAAAGATTAGCATGATCTCAGTCGGAAGGAGAATGTGGTGGCCGACGCTCTCAGTCGGAAGTCTATGGGTAGTTTGGCTCATTTGGAAGTGGATCAAAGGCCCTTGGCTTGTGAGGTTTATCAATTGGCCAGTTTGGGGGTTTGTCTTTCGACCTCAGGCGAAGGGGAGGTTATGTGCATAATGGGGCATAATCGTCACTTGTAGCCGAAGTCAAAGAAAAGTATTTTATTGATCCAGCCTTGGCACAGCTGAAGGAGGCAGTTCTGAATAACAAGATTTCGGCAGTTTCACTCGGCAGCAATGATAGAGTGTTGCGATGTCAAGGTAGGCTATGTGTTCCAGATGTATATAATCTTCGGGAGAGGGCAATGGCGGAGGCTCATAGCTCCAGGTATTCTGTGCACCCAGGTTCTACGAAGATGTATCATGATCTCCGAGAAATTTATTGGTTGAGCGGTATGAAGAGGGGTGTGGTGGACTTTGTGTCTAGATGTCCGAATTGCCAGCAGGTGAAGGCCGAGCATCAGCGGCCCGGTGGATTAACTCAGCTTATAGAAATACCGATGTGGAAATAGGAGATGATCAATATGGATTTCGTGGTAGGGTTACCTTGCACTCAGCGCAAGTTCGACTCAATTTGGGTGATAGTAGATCGATTCACCAAATCAGCCCACTTTTTGCCGGTCAAGTACACCGATACTGTAGAACGGTACGCCTAGTTGTATATTAAGGAGATAGTCATACTTCATGGCACTCCAGTTTCTATTATCTCATATCGAGGGGCCTAGTTCACAGCTAATTTTTTGAGGAAATTTCAGCAAGGTTTGGGTACTCAGGTGAATCTCAGCACGACTTTTCATCCACAGACTGATGGTCAGGCGGAGCGGACTATTCAGGCGCTTGAAGATACGTTGCAGGCTTGTGCTTAAGATTTCAAAGGTAGTTGGGATTATCATTTGCCGCTTATCGAATTTGCTTACAATAATAGCTTTCATGCTAGCATTCAGATGGCCCCATTTGAGGCATTGTACGGAAGAAGGTGTAGATCTCCGATTGGATGGTTCGAAGCTGGTGAGGCAAAATTGTTAGGGCCAGATCTTGTGCACCAAGCTATGGAAACAATTAGAGTCGTTCAGGAGATAATGCAAACTGCTCAGAGTCGTCAGAAATCTTATGCGGACGTTCGTCGAAGAGAATTGGAGTTTCAGGTAGATGATTAGATGTTCTTGAAGGTGTCTCCCATGAAGTGAGTGATGCGGTTTGGGAATAAAGGTAAGTTGAGCCCTAGATACATCGGGCCATATCGAATCGCTCAAAGGATATGACGGGTGGCTTATAGGCTGGAATTGCCCCATGAAATGTCATTAGTGCACCCAGTGTTCCATGTGTCTATGTTGAAGAAAGTGGTTGGAGATCCATCCGCCATCATGCCAGTTGGGACTATTGAGGTTAATGAAGAGTTATCATACGAAGAGGCTCCGGTTACTATTCTTGATAGGCAAGTCTGTAAATTGAGAAACAAAGAGATTGCTTCTGTTAAAGTGTTGTGGCGAAGTCACCAAGTCGATAAAGCCACGTGGGAAACAAAGAAAGAAATGAGAGAAAAATATCCCCATCTGTTCGAACAAGTGTAGTAATGATCGTACAAATTATTGTCCCAATGCAATTTGATGTTGTATTCAGATTCATGCAAAGACACCCCATTTTCCCTAATTGCCTTATTGTTGTAACTTTCCAATGCGTGCTAAAACTGTATATGATGTTATTAAATAGGTGGTGTGCAACCCTTGAAGTAAATGAATGTTTTGTGAAACTTGTGTGATAAGCAAAAATGATTAATAGTAGTGTAGATTTGTAATGATTAATTGCACTATACATATGGTGTATTGAGGTGATTGAATCGTATGAGACTCACTAAAGCGACCAAATTATGTGCAAGTATGTGCCACTAATTGAATCATATGCTAATTTTTGATGTAAAAAGAATGAACTATATGTAGTTATCAAAGTAATTGGATATGTGCAAGTGTTGAGGTAATGAATTGTATACCAGTTGAAGGGATAAGAGAAACTGTGTAATGGTGCTTGGAAATGTGTTTCAGGGGCTCTCTGGCAGGTAGATGGGTCTAAATAAAAGAAGAGTCTGGCGAAATTTTCTGAAAATATTGGAGTTAGTGTAAATTTTGATGTTTGCATATCATGTTTTCAAAACCAAACGACTTCCAAAATCCTCATTCGAGGACGAATGATGTTAAGGGGGGGGGGGGAAGAATGTAAAGACCCGTAAAATTTCTTGTGTAAAATAATGCTCGAATAAGTCCCCGAGTTGTTATAACGGTAGAAATTCTTAAAACGGACCTTGATAGTGTAAAAGTACCCCGAACTTTGAAAGAATAAAATTTTCCATAAGTTGGGCCTTATGCGATACACTATGCGATTGAATAACAGGTATGCGGACCGCATAATGGTCGCATACTGCCCAATTTGAGGACAACTATGCGGTCCATTATGCGATCGCATTTCGGTTCTGCGGACCGCATAGTTGTCGTATTCTTGCCCTTTGATTTTTGTGAAGGAGGTTATGTGATCGCATAACATGTATGCGGAACGCATAGTTGTCGCATACCTTCACAGTGTGTTTTAATTTTGGCCCACCTGGAGGGCCATTCTGCGGTCGTCTCTGCGGACCGCATATCAGGAATGCGATCGCATTCCTGACCGCATTCCGGTGTCGGGCTCCTAATTTTTCTAATTTTAAAACCCGACCCCAGTTCATTAAAACACCCCACCCCTTCATTTTAATAAGTTTTCTGAACAAAATAGAGAGAAGGAAAGGGGAGTTCTTGAGAGAGAAAGTGGTTTTTCCATCAAGTTGATTTTCAAAGTCCCTCAGGCTTGATAATTCGAGTAATCTTCTTCTTCCTTATTCTAGCAGGTAAGGGTTCCCAACCATTTTTTTCCACTAATTCTCTAATTTTAAAGCGTGGATTATTTCTTGAAAATAATAACTAAGACCTTGCATGCATGTTTAATAATGGTGTTAATCTAGTAAGAGGGAGTGGTTTGGGGTAAATTTCACAAAGAAGGGGTTGGTAATCTAATGGGGTCACATAGTGTTTGAAAAAATATTTAAGAGAGTCCGAATTGCATGTATGACTTCCAATTCTAAGTTGAATACGTTTATTTGTGAACTAGATTGACGGTACTATTCGGTTCGCTGATTTGTGAGTAAAAGTTAAAAAGGGGATTTCGACTCCAGGTATGTATGGCTAATTTTAATCCTTGTAAAATCCCTCTTGTTGTAGTAAGCATACGGTATGTGTACTTACATGGAAATATATGAGTTGACTGACTAGTTGATTACTACCCCACTGTGTCAAATGAGATTTTGAATTTTGACATGGCATGCCCACTTTATTACGTGCAAATATGGTAGTTTTTTAAAGTTATTGATATGGAGCATTGTAAATAAGTTGAACGGTTATGGAAACACATTGTGCATAAATTGCTGCTTGATGAAAGTTTGGGATGCTTTGAACCCAAGTAAATGAATTGTTAAATGTGAATTTGTGATCCTTGAAAGTAAGGCCCTTGTTGTTGAAATTGTGATCCTTGAAGTCAGGCCCTTATTGTTGAAGTTGTGATCCTTGAAGGGAAAGCCCTTGTGATGAAATTGTTGGTGTAGTTGTTATGAAATATAAATTGTCAGGCGGGGTCGGGGTGCACGCCGCAACACGAAGTAATAAGGTGTGGGTTGTGGTGATAAGGGTGGCCGAGGTAATAAGGGTGGTAAAGTGATCGTTATCACTATTGATATGAAAATTATGAAACTCGTGAATATGGTGGTGTTGGAAAGGGAAAAAGGAAAGATTGGAAAATTGTTGATTTTTGATTGTCACTTTCCGTGTGTTTTGATTGTTGGTCCTATTGCTGTCCTGTTTCTTATCTGTAATATTGGTTGATTGTACTTGGGATAAAGTTTGTTCATACATACTATTACTATTCAACAGTACTAACGTCCCTTTTGTCGGGGGCGCTACATCTTTTATATGGATGTAGGTGGTTCCATAGCAGGTAGCTCAGCCCGCCGTTAGTGGTACCTCCTCTTCATCTCTGCAGCAGTTGTGGTGAGCCCCTCTTCTCCTCGGGGCCGTATATGGATCATACCACCTTCTTTTGTTTATGTTGTAAAGGTATAGTCGGGGCCTTGTTACCAGCAGGTTATGTAAAATCCCTAGTATTCATAGAGGCTCCGCAGACATGATGTGGGTGTATGTATGTATTTTTGGGTAGTAACGGTACGTACTCGGAATCGTGGATCATGTTGGAAAGTTATGTATGTATTATGTATGTTTGCATATCAATCGCTGAAATGTTAGAAGAGGAAACAAGTGGAGATATGTTGTGAAATGTTCTTTGAAACTAAAATCTGCTAACTCACATGAAATAATGTATATTATGAATGCGGGGCAATACGTTGGGCAGGAAAGTCAATCTAGGTCCGCTTGACTGGGTTCACCCGGTTAGGCGCCGGTCTCGTCTCTCGATTTTGGGGCGTGACAAACTTGGTATCAGAGCCTAAGATTTTTTAAAAAGTCCTAGGATGTCTTGGAGTCGTGTCTAGTAGAGCCCTTCTTATTGGTGTGTTGTCGACCACATCTATAATTAGGGGGCTACGTGGATAAACCAGGTTCATCTTCTGATTTTCGCAAGCTCTCTAGACATGATGCTGCTTCCTCAACAACACTTCCCCCTAAATTTGTGACATCTTCTCCAACATGCTCAGGAACGGGACCACAGATAGCCAAAGGGGTGTCGTCCTCAACAGATCTCCTTACAGAACCTCCTTCTCCCTCTCTCTCAAGAATTTTATCTTTTCCTAATTTTCTACGCCTATCAGGCACTTCAACATCAACAACTGACCCAACCAACACAAACATGTTCTCAGTGGTAGCAGTTTCAGAAACAATCTCAAGATCACCTTGCTCAGAACTGGATGAACCAGGTGCGTCATCCTCTTTGGCTGATTTGAAGGATTAACTTGATGATTTAGAATCATTATCCTTTTCAGCCTGTAGAATTTCCTCCAAGAAATTTGCACGAGATCCAGAATCAACAGATTTTATGGCAAGAACTTTCACACGACGAGCCCTGGGGGCTGGAGTAGGGTTAGGTGTGGGTTCAAGAACTGGAGGGTTTTTTGGGGTTAAAGATATCTCTGGAGATTGAGAGCTATACACGGATGGAGAATTTGAATCAGATTCATAACGTCCTCTATCGTAATCACAAATGGGTGACGAAGAGGATGAAGAAGCAGGAGGTGGTGAAGACATTGTTATGAACGTTTTAGAAAAGAAGAAAGGTTGATTAGTTTTGGTTTGAAGTGAGAGATGAACTTGGATCGACGGTTTAGTTATAAAGAAGGGAGTAATAATGACCCTTTTATAAAATGTGGCTATGAATAATACAATGGCAGAGTATTTACTCAAGTAGAAGTGTAATCGGCGTAAGATTGACATTTATTAGACGATTATACACCCCCTAAAAACTAGGCTAATTAAGTAGAGATGGGACTTCTTGAAACTGGTTCATTTTGGGATAGGTACTGAGAATTTGAATTGAACCAATTAAGGATAGAATTCTGCTCTTGTGTGACTATAATTATTTCAATAAATGTATAAGGATGAGCACGTACCTTGTCATTCAGATGAACCAGCAGCGATGAATCAGGTTCATCGTGTTAAAGTCTTTAATTTACCTCAATTTACAAAGATAGAGAAATATCATTAGCACCCAGGGAATCATATTAACACATGGCAAGAGAGTATGGCAGTAAAGTCATGATACTGAGCACTTATTAGTCTGGTTAAGTACCTATGTTAATGTTTCTAGCCAAAAAAAATTTCATTTTTCTTTTTCAATTAGATGATCTTAATCATCCCTAATTCAAGTCGGTTTCTCTCAAAATGCTCCCCACTCAGTGCTTTAGTAAAGATATCTGCAATTTCCTTGTCAGTAGCACAAAATTCAATTGAGACCATTCCCTTTTCATAGTTATCCCTAAGGAAGTGGTGTCTAACATGTATGTGCTTAGTTCCCTTATGATGAACCTGGTTCTTGGTCATAATAATTACACTAGTGTTATCACAAAAAATAGAAATGCATCCAACATCTATGCCAAAGTGCATGAGTTGTTGCTTAATCCACAGCAACTGAGCACAACATGAGGCTGCAGCCACATATTCAGCCTCAACAATAGACAGAGCTACTGAATTTTGTTTCTTGGTGGCCCAAGACACAAGGCAGGAGCCCAAAAAGTGAGCCATCCCTGAAGTACTTTTCCTGTCAANAGCAACTGAGCACAGCATGAGGCTGCAGCCACATATTCAGCCTCAACAATAGACAGAGCTACTGAATTTTGTTTCTTGGTGGCCCAAGACACAAGGCAGGAGCCCAAAAAGTGAGCCATCCCTGAAGTACTTTTCCTGTCAACCAGGAAACATGCATAATCAGCATAAGCATATCCTATAAGGTCGAAACTACTACCTTTAGGGTACCAAAGGCACAAATACGTGGTGCCTTTCAGATATCTCAAAATTCTCTTCACCACAGATAGGTGGGATTACTTTGGGTTTTCCTGAAACCTAGCACACAGTCCTACACTGAACACAATATCACGTCTACTGGCAGTGAGATATAATAGAGACCCAATCATCCCTATGTATAGCTTCTGATCAACGGATGAACCAGGTTCATCCACATCCAATTTTGTAGTTGTGGCTATGGGGGTGTCTATTTCCTTTGAGTCCTCCATTTTAAACTTCTTGAGCAGTTCTTTCACATACTTTTGTTGATGGATCATTGTTCCATTGTGGTTTTGCTTGATTTGCAAGCCTAAGAAGAAGTTTAGCTCACCCATCATACTCATCTCAAACTCACTCCCCATAAGTGTAGCAAATTCCTTACTCAGTTTTTCAGAAGTTGCCCCAAATATAATATCATCCACATATATTTGGACAACCAGGAGTTCTTTACTATTTTCCTTTAAGAATAAGGTGCTGTCAATTTTGCCTCATTTGTACCCATGTTCTAGCAGGAATTTCGATAACCGCTCATACCATGCTCTAGGTGCTTGTGTGAGACCATAGAGAGCCTTGTCAAGTTTGTATACGTGGTCAGGTGACTCCTTGCTTTCAAAAACCTGGAGGTTGTTTGACAAATACATCTTCCTTCAGATAGCCATTGAGAAAGGCACTCTTAACATCCATCTGGTGGAGAGTGAATTTCATATGTGCAGCAAATGCTATAAGAAGTTTGATTGCCTCCAGTCTTGCCATAGGGGCAAAGGTCTCATCATAGTCAATTCCCTCTTCTTGACTATACCCTTGACCAACCAGTCTGGCCTTATTTCTTGTAACAGCTCCATCCTCATCGAGCTTGTTCTTGAAGACCCACTTTGTGCCAATCGCTGATATGTCTAGTGGCCTGGGTACCAAGAGCCATACTTGACTTCTTACAAACTGATTCAACTCTTCTTTCATGGAATTTACCCAATCAGCATCTTGTAGGGCTTCACCTATGTTCTTTGGTTCAACTAAGGATAGAAAGGCATCAAACACACACAGATTTTTCAAGGAGGCTCTCGTTTTGATTAGGGATGACAAATCTGTTGTGATGTTCTCAAGAGGTTGAGAACTTTGATATATGTGTGGTTTGAACGCCAATTGTTCACTTCTGGATGATTCTATGGTGTCTTGTTGTTGTGGAACAGGATCAGGGCCAGGGTTCATATGTTGAGTTCCCCCTGTCATGTTGCTTGGGGTAGTTGGACCTGGTCCATCACTTGTTCCATCTCCCATGGCTGCTTCAATGTGTTCACCGCTTCTCACCAGTCCAAGCTCCTCATCTTCTGGTTCCTGTCTCTCAGAAAGAGTGTTAGTTTCATCAAAAACAACATGCACATTCTCTTCTACACACATAGTTCTTTTATTGTACACTTTATAGGCTTTGCTATGTGATGAATATCCTAAGAATACTCCCTCATCACTTCTGGGATCAAATTTACCTAGGGAATCTTTCCCATTATTGTGCACAAAGCATTTGCATCCGAAAGCCCTAAGATGGGATATGTTGAGCTTTCTCCCTTTAAGTAATTCATAAGGAGTCTTCTTTAGCAGTGGCCTGGTCATGCATCTATTGATTATATAGAAAGCAGTGTTTATTGCTTCTTCCCAGAAGCTGTGTGGTAGTTTGCTAGAAAGAAGCACGGTTCTTGCCATGTCTTCAAGAGTTCTATTTTTTCTTTCCACAACCCTATTTTGCTGTGGGGTTCTAGGAGGAGAAAGGTTGTGACTGATACCATGTTCATCACAGAACTCAGCAAACTTTGCATTCTCAAATTCTGTACCATGGTCAGATCATATTGATGCTAGTTGATGTCCTAACTGATTTTGAGTTTTTTAACAAATGAGGTGAACATATCAAATGCTACATCCTTAGATGTCAGAAATAAGGTCCAAGTGAACCTTGAATAATCATCAACTAGTACCAACACATATTTCTTACCACCCCTGCTCAGAGTTCTCAGGACCACACAGATCAAGATCAACCAGTTCCAACGTCCTGGTGGTACTGATCATTTTCTTACTTTTGAATGAGGATCTTATCTGCTTCCCCCTTGCACATGCCTCACAAACTTTTTCTTCCTTGAACTTAATGTTAGGGAGTACCACCACTATGTCCTTAGAGACTAATTTCTTAAGCTGATTTAGACTTACATGACCAAGTCGTTTGTGCCAAATGAGGGGATCACTGTCCAAGTGAGTTCATTTACAGACAATGTGGACAAGTCTATGACATAGATATTATTCATTCACTTTCCCTGCAAAACAATCTTGTCAGTAAGCAAGTTAATCAAAATACATTTTTTGGAAGTGAAAGCAACCAGGTTACCTCTGTCACACAATTGTGACACACTGATCAGGCTATATTTCAAGTCATCTATCTAGTACACAAGTTTGATGGAACGTGTGTAATCCTTACCTACTTTTCCAACCCCTATAATTTCACCCTTCTTTCCATTTCCAAAGGAGACATTTCCTCATTTGAGGTTTCCAAGTGAAAGGAATTGTTCCTTGTTCCCCGTCATATGCTTTGAGCAACCACTATCCAAAAACCAAATTTGGTTGCTTCCTCTCACTTGTACCTACAAAAGGAAATCAGGGGTTAGTTTTAAGAACCCAAACTAGTTTGGGTCCTTTTCTATGAGAGAATGGATGAATTAAAGTTTTTCTTTCCCAATTTGGTAGCCAATTTTTCTTTAACAAACCTCTCATTTTTTCGACTGGCCTGCTCTCTTGCAGTACACTTAATTTTGAAGTGGCCAGTATTACCACAACGGGTGCATATTTTATTTCAGGAAGAGTGAGATACTTTCTTTTGGTATCCCAGTTGGGCAATTGACTCCCAAATCCAAGCCCTCTCCGGTTGCTAGTGTGATTCTCTTGAAGACATGTCAAGGAATCAGAGGATTTATTACATTTACAAGTTCGATGTAGTTCATGTTTGACTTTGCCAAGTTCTTCTTTAAGTGTTCTTATCTGTTCATCCTTGGCATACATCTTATCTTTTAGTTTTCCCATATTTTCTTCTAACATGATATGAGAATGATCAACAACCTTTTTACTAGATCCTAGCTTCAGTTTGAAGTTTACAGATTTTAGCTCTAGAATCACAGTTTCAAGTGGATGAACCTGGTTCAACAAGACAGTGTTTTTCTTTTCAGATTCACTTACTCTGATTTCCAGATTCGTGCATTTTGCTTTTAGCATTGCACATTCTTTAGAAAGTTGATCCTTCTCCTTAGTTGTTTGTTTAGAGTCATCCATGAAATCAAGTAGCAACTCGGAGAGTTTTTCTTTAGATAGGAACTTTATTTTGTTTTTAAGATGGGAGATACTTACCTCTGGTTCTTCATGTGATTCCTCATCAGATTCTCCAATTGCCATGAGCGCCTGATCTTCAGTCTCACCATCTTCTGATTCTTCATTTGAACATTCCCTCAAAGCATCAACCATAGCTTTTGTTGTGGTTTTCTTGGGTTGGACCAGTTCCTTCTTCCTGTTCCTTGTTTCATATCTCTCCTTTTTCCATTCCAATTCCCACTGAGGACTGTTCTTGATAAGGTGGTCAGTTTTTCCACACTTGTAGCATCCCTCGTTGGTTGGCCTTTCTGGAGCTTTAGCTTTGTTGTAATTTCCTCCTCTGGAGATGCCTTTCTTCCTCATGAGAAAGTTTCTGAATTCTTTAGTAATCATGGCCATATCATCTTCCTCAATATCTGCTCCCTCAGTGATCCTCAGTGCTAGACTCCTCTCCTTCTTTGGACCATCCATCTTCATTTTCTGCCTTTTGAGTTCATAGGCAGTAAAGTTTCCAATTAGCTCGTCCAATCTGAGGGTTGCCAGGTTTTTGGATTCCTGGATAGCAGTGATATTGCTTTCCCAGGATTTTGGCAAAACCCTTGTCAGGATTTTTTCTACTCTATCTTCTTCAAGAATTACTCTACCAAGAGACTTAAGTTCATTTGTCAAGGTTGTGAACCTTGTGTACATCTCTTGGATTGTCTCACCTTCTTTCATAGTAAAGTTTTCATACTTAGAGTATATTAGAGTACCTCTTGATCTTTTTACCTGAGGTGTTCCTTCATGGGCTACTTGAAAGGTATCCTAGATCTCTTTGACAGTGGTGCAACTTTGGATTCTGCTATACTCATCTGGACCTAGTCCACACACTAGCCACATTTTGGCCTTTTCATTTTTCTCCCATTTCTTCAGATCCTCAGCAGTGCAGTCAGCTCTAGTCTTTGGTACATTTACACCTTCAGCAGTCTTCTTCATGGTAGCTAGAGGACCATCAGTGACTATGTCCCAGAGTTCATAGTATTCTCCGATCAGGTGGTCCTTCAACCTGTTCTTCCACCAGGAGTAATACTGGCCATTGAAGAGTGGTGGACTTGCAGTTGATTGACCCTCCCAGTTTCCACGTGGTGCACTCATATTGATCTTTTCCAAGGTGTTAGCCTTTTCAAGGATAACCTGCTCTGATACCAATTGTTGTTTTATACTTCAATACCACACAAGAGGGGGGGGGGTGATTTTTGTGGTGCCTAATTTTTCGAGTGTTGTCTTAGTAGAAAAACCTGGTTCTTCTTGGTGTTCCAACTTCTACTGGTGCGGAATAATAAATGCAGTAAAGTAAAAACATAGAGATTTTTACGTGGAAAACACCTGGCTCAAAAGGTAAAAAACCCACGACCTACTCCTCAGTAGGATTTATACAAACTCTTCACTACAACTCTGAGCCAAACAACATTTACAAAATAAATTCTTTTGTAAACCTAGGACTAACTCTAATCCCTTTGTAGACTCCTAGCCTCTACAACCAGCTAGACTCAATAAACAAACAGATGAAACTGGTTCTTCTAGTTGGTTAGTAGCCTTTGTGTCGCACAAGGATTCTGCGCAAAATATCTCTGGGAATTTTTCTTTCAATTCTTGTTTCACTTCTGCCTTTGTGCGATCAATTCTTCAGTAGGAATACTTCAACATTATATAGCGCCAGTAGTTGAGATGTTCTTGTTTAATTCTGATGCAACTCTTCCTTGGTGGAAGAGTTTGTATTGAACTCAACTTCCTTCCTTTGTTACTATCCTTGCTGAATTCAAACTCTAACCTCTTATCAATTTGCAACCTTTTCGCTATAGGAGACAACCTCATAGTTCCCAGATAATTCACATAACATGTTATCTCCTACGCATGGACTCTTCGCATGCCAATGAGTCTGTTTCACTATGATAGCCTGATATATCTGGTTCAACTTGGTAGACATTTGTCAATCTTCAAAACCATGCAGTGACTTGGGTCAACACACCGCTAGCACCTTCAATCTAGTTCACAATGTGGCACAATTGAACTTAGAATTAGGAATAATGATCATGTCTTGAACTCACTTGAGCGTTTTATCAAACACTAGGTGTTACTTTAGATTGAATGGCACCTTCTTACTGAAAGATTACTCTAACATATTTCCCTTTTACTAGATTATGATAAAATGGTTACATGCATGCAATATTCCTACCCTCATCTTCATGAAATAACCTATCCATGTTTCATTTTTATAAAAATATGGAAATTAAGGTTGGTGGGGTAGAAGCTTACCTCTTGTGGTGAAGAAAATGGTGTCCTACTCAATCAATTCAAGGCCTGAGTAGTGGTGGTGGATCAAATTTGATGAAATTGGGTCTCTCTCTCACTATAACCCACTCTCTCCTCTCTCTAATTTATCAGAATATGGTTAAAAATAAGAGGGATGGGTGTTATATTGGCTTGGGGGTCGGGTTTTAAACATTATAAAGTAGGAGCCCCAATGCAGGTTTGCGGTCCGGAATGCGATCGAATTCCGGTTATGCGGTCCACAAACCTTCCGCATTATTCGCCTTCAGCTAGGCCAAAAAGGAAAGGGAACTGCCCAAGTATGCGGCAACTATGCAGTCTGCATACCTGTTATGTGATCGCATAGTGCACCGCATAATTTCCTCCGCAAAAACTCAGGTGCAATAAGCGATAACTATGCGGCCCGCATACATGATATGCGATCGCATTTTGGGCCGTATAGAAGTCCTCAAAATGGATAACAATCTGTCCAACTATGCGACCATTATGCGGTCCGCATACTTGATATGCGATCACATAGGGGACCGCAAATTCGCACAAACTTGAAAAAATTTATGCTCTAAGTCCAGGGGTACTTTTAACTCCAAAAATGTCCGATTTAAGAATTTCTATAGTTATATTAACATGGGAATCTGTCCGTACATCATTTTTTGTCAAAAATTCTACGGGTCTTTATAGGCCACCTGCCCTCTGGTGCTCATACTTAACTTGGTGGAAATTTAGGCATCTAGATACATACTCAACTATGTAATTCTTCATCCGTCGCCACAAGTAATGCTGCCTCAGGTCGCGATACATTTTCGTAGCACCTGGATGAATGGAATACCGAGAACTACGTGCCTCTTCCAGAAACCTCTACCTCAAGACTTCGATATTAGGAACACATAGACGACTCTTGAGTCGCATAACACCATCCTCGCCGATAGTAACCTCCTTGGAACCACCCTATAGTACCGTCTTTCTGAGAACTAACAAGTGCGGATCATCAAACTGCCGGTCCTTTATCTGCTCCAATAGTGAAGACAACACAATGACGCATGCAAGAACTCGGATGGGCTCTGAAATATCAAACCCCACAAGTATGTTAGCTTATGAATGAATAACTAAAGCTAACGGCCTCTCCTCTGTTATAATGAATGCCAAGGAACCCATACTCTCCGCCTTTCTGCTCAAGGCATCCGCAACAACATTTGCTTTGCCTGTTTAGTAAATAATGGTAATATCATAATCCTTCAGTAACCCAAGCCATCTGCGCTGCCTCAAATTGAGATCCCTTTGCTTGAAAAAATGTAGGAAGCTACGATGATCAGTGTAAACCTCACAGGACACCCCATAAAGATAATGCCTCATGATCTTAAGAGCATGAACAATCGCGGCCAACTCCAAGTCATGTACAGGATAATACTTGTCATGGGGCTTCTGCTGACGTGAAGTATATACAATATCTCTCCCCTCCTGCATCAATACACAACCCAAACCGACTCTTGAAGCATCGCAATACACAGGATACATCCCTAAACCGGAAGGCAACACTAGAACTGGTGTTGTAGTGAAAGTTGTATAGAGCTTCTGGAAGCTCGCCTCACAATCATCGAAAAAATAGATGGAGCACCCTTCTGGGTAAATCTAGTCAAAGTTGATGCAATAGATGAGAAGCCCTCAAAAAACCCGCGATAATAACCTGCTAACCCCAAAAAGCTCTTGATCTTAGTCGACAAAGTGGGACGAGGCCAACTCTGAACTGCCTTAATCTTCTTGGGAACCGCATTAATACCCTCGCTTGATACAACATGCCCTAAGAATACTATCGAATCTAGAAAAAACTCACACTTGGAGAACTTAACATATATAGCTTTTGTTACCGCAATGTCTGAAGCACCACTCTCAAATGCTACTTGTGCTCCTCCATGCTGCACGAATAGATCAAAATGTCATCAATGAAGACAATGACAAACGAATAAATATAAGGAATGAACACCCTATTCATCAAATCCATAAACGTCGCTGGGGCACTAGTCAAACTGAAGGACATCACTAGAAACTCATAATGGCCATATCTAGTGTGTAAAGCAGTCTTCGGAACATCTGAGTCCCCAACGTTCAACTGATGGTGCCCCGATGTCAATTCTATCTTAGAGAACACCCTAGAACCCTTCAACTTGTCAAACAAATCAACAATATGTAGCAACGGCCACTTGTTCTTAATGGTAACTTTGTTCAATTTACGGTAATCAATGCACATCCGCATAGATCCATCTTTCTTCTTTACAAATAACATTTGTTCACCCCAAGGTGATACACTTGGCCTGACTAACTCCTTTGCTAGAAACTCCTCAAGTTATTCCTTCAACACCGTCAACTTTTTTGGAGACATACGATACGACTGGATAGATACAGGTTGGGTAACTGGAGAAAAATCAATGTATAAATTGATATCACGATCTGGTGGCATGCTTGGAAGATCAGAAGGAAACACATCAGAGAACTCCCGGACAATGGGCACCGAATCAATCACCAGAGACTATGTGGTAGTATCCCAACCATAATTTGGATATGCCAAATAACCTTTCTCGACCATGTGTCGAGCCTTCATAAATGAGATGATCCGACTAGGTGTGCTGACAGACGAACCCTTTAAACTCCAATCTAGGCAACTCTAGCATCGCCAAGATAATAGTCTTGGCATAAAAAGAAAGGATTGCGTGATATGTAAATAACTAGTCCATGCACAGGATAACCTCAAAGTCATTCATATCGAGGAAAAGAAGATTTTCTCTAGTCTCACAACCACAGAATGTAATAATACAGGACCGGTAGACCCAATACACTATAATAGAATTGCCCACTTGAGTGGACACGTAAATAAGAGTACCCAAGGACTCACAAGGAACATACAGGAAATGAGCAAATAGAGATGATAAATATGAATAGGTAGAACCTGGATCAAATAATATCGAAGCATCCCTACTACAGATAAAAATAAAACATGTGATCCTGGAATTTGAGGCCACTGCATCTGATCTTGCCAGGAAAGCATAGAATCTAGCTGGAATGCCACCTGCCTGGCCTCAACCTCTAGAACGGCCCTTACCCACCTGCCATCAGCCTCTAGGTGGCCGGACGGCTGGTGCGACTAGTGGTGCTCTAATCATAGGATTAGAACCCTGTTGAACTGCTTTGTTCTGAAGCTTGGGGAAAAAACCCTGCACGTGGTTGAAATCCCCGCACCCGAAACAACCTCTCAGTTCGAAGGGCTGCTGAACTGAAGTCTGCGCCTGGTGGCCTAAATACCCACTGAAGGAACCCTGAATAACTAGTGGGCGGTATGAACTCTCTAGCATGGCATTGAAACAGGGTCCCACTGAATCACTCCAAAAAGAAGGTGTTACTGGGAATGTGGGCCTACCAGGCTGACCTCTCCCAAGCTAACCTCTGCCCCCAGCCGAGGAACCTATAAACTCTCTAGAATAACGGACCTGGTTATCCCACTGCATGTGCTCTCTACCTCTCTGATGGTAACCCTCAATCCTCAGAGGTATCTCCACTAATAGCTGATAAGAAGTCCCTATCTCAACCTCCTAGACCATAGTGGCCTGAATACCTGAGTAAAACCCCGCCACAAACCTCTGTACTTTTTCCGCGTCAGTAGAAATATCATAAGTGCATAGCGAGATAACTCATAGAACCTCGCCTCATAATCGGTCACTAACATTTGACCCTGTTGGAACTTCTCAAACTAAAAACGCAAATCTTCCCTCTAGGAGGGCGGAATATACCTATCCAAGAAAAGGCATGTAAACAGATCCCAAGACATGGGAGGAGAACCATCTGATATGCCGAGAAGATGAGACTCCCACCACTAACGGGCCCTTCCCTATAGGTGGAAAGTAGTGAAATCCACCCCATGGGACTCTAATATACTCATGTGGTGTAGTCTATCCCTGCACCTATCAATGAAGTCTTGGGGGTCCTCGTGTCGCTCACCTCTAAAGCTAGGAGGTTGAAGCTAGGTACATCTATCAAATAGATTCTACGGCTCGCCGAACGCAGTTGGTCTAGGCTCAAGTAAACCTTCTACAACTGGCTGGGCTTCGCCGAGGGGTAGTGCACCTGGGGTATGATATACGACAGCGAGACAGAGCAGTAGGGGTCTGTGCTCCTCCTCCCGCTTGAGATGTGGCTTTGTCCACTGGGAATAAACCAGCATGGGTCATAATATTCATGAATTGCAGCATATGGCCCATAACCTCCTGAAAGCCCAGTGCTGACATGAAATCTATCGGGGCTGGTTTCGCTGCAGGCACCTGGCCCTGCTCCTCAATAGTGGGATCCTCTACTGGATCCGCTGGTGGTATAGAAGGGGCAGCTCTAGGACGTCCTTGTCCCCTAACTCGAGTTGGTCCCCCGTTTCCCCTAGCCTCTGCCTCGGCCTCTAGCAACGGGTGGAGCAGCTCCTCCTGGATCTGGAACATATGTAGTGCGCGTTCTCACCATCTGTGAGATAATAAGAAAAAGACACTTAGTATAACATCAACTGCACGATACGAGATGAAGAAAGAGTAGTTTCATAAAACCATATAGCCCCTCGAATATAAAAAGATGTCTTCGCACTGATCTTCAAGACTCTATTAGGCATTCTCATAACTGGTGCGACCTACGTGAACCTGCTTGAGGTGTCACGGCCTAATTTCTCTTATGGGACGTGATGGCGTCCAACGTTATCGCTAGGCAAGCCAACAGTGAACTAACTCTGTGATTCCTTGTTTAAAAAAATTTGAAACAGTTGATTTTTTTTGTTTGTGAATAAATAAGAAGTAAGATATTTATAAAATCATAGATCAAATTTCAAAAGCAAGTGAGACAATTTAAAATAACCCAAAAACCATCAAGTGTCTACTAGCATAAATAACCAATACTTGATGTCACAAGTGTATGAGATACTAATAGAATATACAAAAGAATACTACTCTACTATCTGAGATGAAATAGAGAGAAAAATAAGCAAATTAAAGACTTTGATGCTGCAGAACATGCTCGGAAGGTTGCTCGCCGTGAAGTCTCATAGTAGTAATCAAGTGTGCGTGTCTGACTGATATCGAGATTCACCTGCCTTAGATCCTGCACATTAAGTGCAGAAGTGTAGCATGAGTACATAAACAACATGTACCCCAATAATTATCTATTCTAAGGAAGTAGTAACGAGGGGTCGACTTTGATGCTTACTATGGGCTAACAATAAAATGTCAAAATTATAACGAAGCATGGATTACATAAATATAGCCTGGAACTCAATAATAGGAAATAACAAACAATCATTTCGCTAATAGTGTATCTCAAGTTTATTTCCATCATTTAACAATTTATATCTCAACCCAATGAAACAATATCAATTATAATCGGTTCCAAGATTTATTACGCGCAATTGATGCCCAGATCGTATGGCCCAATCCAACATAAAAATATTTAAATTTTGCACTACCGAGGGTCGAAAGACACGAACTATAGATGCATCTATCTGTTACTGAGGCGTTCCACCCGCTCAACAAAAAGAGAATACTCTTTAACAGCCAAATCAAGATTTATTAAGAGGCAATTATATAAAGAAACACCAATTCACAACAACAATTAAGTGGCCCGTCCAAGAATTTGAGTAAATGAAATTTAACCTTCTACCATTACGTTACCAAGTTCCAACGTGATTTAAGCAATTTAGTTAACAAGTAGGGTGAAAACATCGTAAATATAGCATGGTATGGGTCCTAGACTACCCATACATAAGAATAATTTGTAGCTACATACGGACTCTCGTCACCTCGTACGTACGTAGCCCCCCACAAATAGAAGGACATATTAATCGATTTACTCATGGGGTTAATTCCCTCTTACAAGGTTAGAAAGGAGACTTACCTCGTCTCAAAGCCTACTTTCCGGTTAATGAATGCGCTTAAACCCTCAATTCTGTGCTAAACGACATGAAACTAGTCAAATATTATATAAAATAGTAAATAGATGTTCAAAGGTTCATATCCAAACTATTAAAGTAATTTTCCACCGCAAATTGAAGAATTTCTAAAATTCACCCCCGGCTGACGTACCCGAAACTCAGAAATATTTTCAAGAAAGTGGTTACCCATAACCCCATGAACTCAAATAAATGATTTTTACCCTATGCAATAATCATATTCGTGGTTAAATCCAATTTTTATCAAAACCTAGGTTTTTCATATAAACTCATGATTTCACAATTTTTTACATGTTAATCTACCCATAATCTATATATTTAACTCGCACTGTGTAGAAATTACTTACCTCAAAGTACTAGGTGAAAAGCCCCTTCCAAGAGCTCCAAAAATCGCCCAAGAGATGAATGAAAATGAAACAAATGGCCTAAGTCCCGCATTTAATATAGTTGTTGTACAGGTCGCAGATGTCACATTTGCGACACCTAGTTCGCAAATGCGAAGGTTGCAAATGAGAATAATACATCGCAAATGCGAAACTAGCTCCCCTCTGTCTAGTTCGCAAATGAGACCAAAAACTCGCTAATGTAGAGGCAAGCTTGTCACAAATGTTAAGGCATGCGGGTCGAATATGTAAGGACCCATAAAATTGTTAAATAAAACCGATGCCCGGATAGGCCCCTATGTTGATATAACTATAGAAATTATTAAATCGGACTATTTTGGAGTGAATACTACCCCAGGACTTAGAGATTTGATTTCTTAGATTTTTGCGGATCTGCGGTCCACTATGCTATCGCAGATCATGTATGCGGACCGCATAGTGGTCGCATACTTTGATAGTCTCTTGTCCATTTTGAGGATAGCTATGCGGCCCAAAATGCGATGGTCTTTCATGAATGCAGGCCGCATAGTTGTCGCATTCTTGCACCTATATTTTTACGGAGGGAGTTAGGTGGCGCACTATGCGATCGCATAACAGGTATGCAGACCGCATAGTTGCCGCATACCTGGGCAGTCTGCTTCTCTCTTAGGCCCAGTTGAGGGCCAGTTATGCGGCAGGTCTACGGACCGCATAACAGGAATGCGATCACTTTCCTGACCGCATACCTGCATCGGGCTTCTAATTTTCTAATCTTAAAACCCGACCCCCAACCTACTAAAACACCCATCCGCTTCTTTTTTAACTAAAATATGGTAAATTTGAGAGAAGCAAGAGTGAGTTCTTGAGAGAGAAAGTCCCCATATCCACCAATTTGATTCCCCATCGTCACTCAGGCCTGGAATTGATTGAGTAAGACGTCATCTTCTTCGCCATAAGAGGCAAGCTTTCACCCCATTACCCTTAATTATGAGATTCATGTTAAAATGAAACACACATAGGTTAGTTCTTGAAGATTGGGGTTGAGAGCCTTGCATGCATGTAATTAATTTACAATAATCTAGTAAAGGGAAGTAGGTTAGAGTAATCTTCCACTAAAAAGGGGATATGAAATCAAAAGGAACACATAGCGTTTGATAAAATGCCCGAATAAGTTCAAGACATGTTCATGATTCCTATTTCTAAGTTTAAATGTGACACATTGCGAATTATATTGAAGGTGCTAGAAGGTCCTGTGATTTGAGATAGAAATTAAGGGGAAATCCCAATTCGCGGTATGTATGGCTAACTCTAATCCTCATAGGATAAACCTGTTATGTTCACTTTCCGGGTATGATTCTCTTGTTGATCATCATTGGAATTTATGTGTTCTATGTGACTAATTGAGAAATTCCCGCTTCTATGCTATCCCATGTTACTACCATATTGTTATGTTGTTTGAATGTATAAATTGTGATTATCATGTTTTCCTCTTTTACTATGTATGCGATACTCTTATGTGATAGGTGTGGTGAATGTGAAAGGATGTATTGATATGAAATGTGAATAAAGAGATTGTAATGATTTGAAATACAAACCAAGGGGTTGAATTGATATGAAACATGAATCAATGAATTGGGTTGTTATGGAAGATGAATTAAAGGATTGTATTGACACGAAATATGAATCGAGAGATTCTAATGATATGAAAGATGAAACAAAGAATGAAATGATACGTGTTGGGGACCAAGAAGCTTAAAAACGATTAAAGTGATCTAAAATATCCATGAATCGACAGGAGAGTGTCCTAGGGTGAGATGGCATATCCGATAGGGCCGGGATCGGACTCCATGTCGTACACATGGAGACATAATATTGTGATATGATGATGATTATTGCCTCATTATTTCAGTTGAGATGGCCTAGCCTATCGGGCAGAGATCGAACTCCGTGTGAACATGCCACGGTGGTGATATGAGATATGATGATTATACGGGCCTCACCTAGGATGGCTTAGCCGATCGGGTAGAGATCAGACTCCATGTGACAACGAAACGGTGGATCAGTAATAATAATAACAAGATGAAACTAAATAAGAACATTAACCAAAGGCTGGCAAAACGGGATGAGGGATGTGGAAATTCTTGGTTATGTTTTCCCTTGCTTCGATGAATTTTCATGTGATATTCCTATTTTTGTCTTTGAATATTGATGTTTATCCTATCTAGAGTAGGTTTGTTCATACATACTAGTACTATTCAATGGTACTAACGTCCCTTTTGCGGGGAGCGCTGCATCTTTTGAATGGATGTAGGTGGTTTGGTAGTAGGTAGCGCTGATCGCCGATAGTGGTGTCTTCCCTCCATCCCTTCAGCAAATCTGGTGAGCCCCACTCCCTCTCAGGGCTGTGTGTAGTCCATGTTGACTTCTTTTGTACATGTTGTTTCTTTTGAGGTATAGCCGGGGCCTTGTTGCCAGCAAGTCTATGTACTCTTCTCCGTACTCCTAGAGGCTCCGTAGACACTATGTGGGTTGTAAATATATGTTGGGTAGTTGTTGTACTTACTCGTGATCGTGGTCCAGTATCGGGAATGTTGTATTTAGTATGCATGTTTTGGAAAGATCTAATGTTAAAACGTTAAAAGAGGGAGAATGGTCTTTATGTTATGAATACAAGTTTTTATTGTCTCATGCTATTTTATATAGGTAATGTATGCTATAACCACGGGGATACGCGTCGGGTAGGAAAGGAAAATCAGGTTCGCTTGACCGGGTTCATTCGCTTAAGCGCCGGTCCCGTCCCTTGATTTTGGGGCGTGACAAACTTGGTATCAGAGCCTAAGGTTTTAAAAGTCTCCTAGGATGTCTTGGAGCCGTGTCTAGTAGAGCCCTTCTTATCGATGTGTTGTCAACCACATCTATAATTAGGGGGTACATGGACATTGAGGAATACTACTCTTCATCGTTATTCTGTATCGTGCGATGGAGTGGAAGGTGAGGTTTTTTATCTCTAACTCGTGCATTGTTTCAACTTTCGGTAAATGGCATCCAGGAAGAAAGCTCGACTCGGCCTAGAGGCCAATGCCACCCCAAGTGTGGCTATAAATTCTCAATCTGATGGTTCGGGTGAGGACAATCCCCTAACCATGAATCAGCCTGACTCCTCCGTTCCTAGCCAGACTTTTCTAGTTCCTGCTCCAGCGGAGGGTGCTACGATCCCTCCCGCTGATATTCCTGATCCTCCTTCAGCTCCAGCTTCTGGTCCCGGTATTTCTGATAGGTACCTTAGGGGAGCTATTCAGATGTTGACGTAGTTGGTGGCCTCTCAGGCCCAAATATCAAATATTTCCCCCACATCCTTTAGTGATCAAGGGGATTCTTCGGGTTCTAAAGTCAACCGGTTCTTCAGTTAGCCCCTCCAGAGTTCACAAATACATACCCCGAGGTTGATCCTCAGGATTTTATCGACGAAATGTACAAGACCCTCCGAGTTATGAGGTCTACTAAGGCAGAGGGGGTAGAGTTAGCTTCCTATCGTTTGAAGGGAGCAGCATATTCTTGGTTCGAGATATGGGAGGATTACCGTGGGGAGGGGAGCCCTCCAGCGAGATGGACTGAGCTTATGGATGCTTTCATGGATCATTTCTTGCCCGCCGAGGCTAGGGCAGCCCGTGCTATAGAGTTTGAGGTCCTCAAGAAGGGGAACGAGAGTGTGTGGGTGTACCATATAGAGTTTGCGCGCATGTCCAAGTATGTTGTTCACACGGTGCCGACAATGGACGCAAAAGTTCGTAGGTTTGTATAGGGCCTTGGTCCCTTGGTTTTCAATGAAGCTGCTACAACTGCTCTACATTCATATATGAACTATGGGAATATTGTGGGATTCGCCCAAGCTCCAAAGGCTCAGAAATTCATGTTAAGGATGGAGCGAGAGAGTAGTAGTAGGGCCCGGTCAGCGGGCAACCCTTGAGGTTCATTTGGAGGAGGGAGACCAGCCCTTGGGAGAGGGTCATCAGGTCAATCCCAGTCTTTTGCTCAGTCTTCAGCTAGTGCCTGGCCACCAGTTCGTCATCATCATCAGCAGGGAGGTCATTTTGGGGCCAGTTCAGGTAGCAGGGGGTTCAATCAGTCGGGTCGGTTGGGTGGGAGATTTCAGCAGCAGCAGAGGAGCCCATGCCCTAAGTGTGAGAGGTTTCATTATTGGTCCTGTTATTTGGACCGGCCAGTATATTATGGGTGTGGGGTGAGGTGTCACATTCAGAGAGACTGCCCTTCATCCAGCCAGGGAGCCGGTTGGGGTGTCGCCAGCCATCCAGTTCTTCAGCTGCTACATCCTCAGCACGCCCTCCAGCCCAAGGCCATCCATCACCAGCAGGGCGTGGTGTAGCTAGTGGTGGTGCACGGGGTCAGGGAGGACCCAGTCAGTTCTTTGCCCTGAGTGGTCGTCAGAGTGCGGAGGCTTCTCTAGATGTTATTACAGGTATTCTGACTGTTCAATCTCATGATGTATATGCTCTTATTGATCTCAGGTCTTCTTTATCATATGTCACTCCTTTTATTGCTTCTAGTTTTGGGATAGAACCCAAACATCTCCATGAGTTGTTCTCAGTGTCGACTCCGATGGGTGAATCTATTACGGCCGCGAGGGTCTATAGGAATTGCGTTGTCACAGTGTACGGTCGGGATACCACGGCCGCTCTTATTGAGCTAGGAATGGTAGATTTTAATGTAATTATGGGAATGGATTGGCTCTATTCGTTCTTTGCTAAACTCGACTGCCGAACCAGAATTATGAGGTTTGGGTTTCCTAATGAACCCGCTATTGAGTGGGAGGGGAATAATATCGTGCCAAGAGGTAGGTTTATTTCTTACCTTAAGGCCTCAAAGATGATCAGAAAAGGTTGCATCTACCATTTAGTCTGGGTTGCGGACACCACTTCAGAGGTGCCTGCTCCCGAGTCCGTGCCTGTTGTGAATGAATTTCTTGATGTTTTTTCGGATGACCTTCCTGGGATTCCACCATATAGAAAGATCGAATTCGGGATTGATGTATTGCAAGATACGCAGCAAATATCTATTCCACCCTACAGGATGGCGCCAGCAGAACTGAGAGAGTTAAAGGATCAGTTGAAAGGTCTTTTAGAAAAAGGGTTTCATTCGGCCAAGTGTGTCGTCGTGGGGCGCACTAGTTCTTTTTGTCAGAAAGAAAGATGGATCTTTGTGAATGTGTATTGATTATCAGCAACTCAACAAGGTCACCATCAAAAACTAATACCCATTGCCTTGGATAGATGATTTGTTCGGCCAATTGCAAGGTGCTTGATTCTTCTCAAAGATTGATTTATGGTCCGGGTATCACCAACTAAGGATCACGGAGCAGAATATTCCTAAAACCTCATTCGTGACTCGATATGGGCACTTCAAATTCTTGGTAAAGTCTTTTGGGCTGACCAACGCCCCAGCAGCTTTTATGGATCTTATGAATCGGGTCTTCAAGCCATTCCTTGACTCTTTTGTGATAGTTTTCATCGACGATATTCTTGTTTATTCGCGAAGTTAGGAAGATCATTCTAATCACCTCAGGGCCATTTTGCAGACTCTTCATCAGCACCAGTTGTATGTAAAGTTCTCAAAATGTGAGTTTTGGCTAGAATCATTTACCTTTTTGGGCCATGTTGTCTCTATGGAAGGGATTCAGGTTGATCCCCAAAAGATCGCAGCGGTGAAGGATTGGCCTAGACAAATGACCCCGACAGAGAATTGCAGTTTCTTGGGTTTAGCTGGATATTATCGGAGGTTCATGGAAGGATTCTCTACTCTTTCCTCCCCATTGACTAAGCTGACACAGAAGGCGATTAAGTTCCATTGGTTCGATGCTTGTGAAAAGAAATTCCAGGAATTGAAATCAAGATTGACTTCGGCACTAGTGTTGACCTTCCAAGAAGGTACAGAGGGGTTTGTGGTGTACTGTGATGCTCTAAGGGTTGGTTCAGGGTGTGTGTTGATGCAATGTGGTAAGGTTATAGCGTATGCTTCAAGGCAGCTCAAGAATCACGAAAATAATTACCCGACGCATGATTTGGAGCTAACAACAGTTGATTTTGCATTGAAAATATTGCAGCATTATCTTTATGGGGTTCATGTGGACGTGTTCACAGACCACAAGAGTCTTCAATATTTATTCAAACAGAAGGAATTGAACTTGAGGCAGAGGAGGTGGTTGGAATTGCTCAAGGATTATGATATAATATCATGTACCATCTAGGGAAGGCGACTGTTGTGGCAGACGCTCTTAGTTGAAAATCCATGGGTAGTTTGGCTCATTTAGAAGCAGGTCAGAGGCCCTTTGCTCAGGAGGTTTACCAATCGGCCAGTCTAGGGGTTTGTCTTTCGGCCTCAGACGAAGGGAGTGTTGTGGTGCATAACAGAGCAGAATCATTGCTTGTGGCGGAAATCAAAGAAAAGCAATTCAATGATCAAGCATTGGCGGGGTTAAGAGAGGCAATTCTAAGTCACAGGACCACAACTTTTTCACTCGGCAATGGTGACGGTCTGTTGCGGTGTGAAGGGAGACTATGTGTTCCGGATGTGGAGGATCTTCGGGAGAGTTTAATGGCATAGGCTCACAATTCTAGATATTCCGTTCACCCAGGTTCTACGAAAATTTATCACGATCTCAAGGAAATTTATTGGTGGAATGATATGAAGAGGGGTGTGGCGGACTTTGTGGCTAGGTGTCCGAACAATCAGCAAGTGAAGGTTGAGCATCAGAGGCCCGGTGGATTGGCACAACTTAAGGAAATACCAATGTGGAAATGGGAGATGATCAATATGGATTTTGTGGTAGGGTTACCCCGCACTCCGCGTAAGTTCGACTCAATTTGGGTAATAGTGGATCGACTCAAGTCCACCAACACTGTAGAACAATATGCTCATTTATAACAAGGAAATGGTCGGGCTCCATGGCACTCCAGGATCGGCTCAAGTCCACCAACACTGTAGAACATTATGGAAATACCAATGTGGAAATAGGGCATTTCTTGCCGGTCAAGTCCACCAACACTGTAGAACAATATGCTCAGTTGTATATCAAGGAAATAGTCAGGATCCATGGCACTCCAGTTTTGATTATCTCGAATCTCGGGGCCTAGTTCACAGCTAAATTTTTGAAGAAATTTAAACAAGGTTTGGGACGCAGGTTAATCTCAGCACAGCCTTTCACCCGCAGACTGACGGGCAAGCAAATGAGACTATTCAGACGCTTGAGGACATGTTACCAGCTTGTGTTCTTGATTTTACGGGTAGCTGGGATGATCATTTGCCACTCATAGAATTTGCTTACAATAACAGTATCCATGCTAGTATTCAAATGGCCCTATTTGAGGTATTGTACGGAAGAAGGTGTAGGTCTCCGATTGGATGGTTCGAAGTTGGAGAGGCTGAACTGTTAGGACCGGGTCTTGTGCATCATGCTAGGGAGAAGGTTAGAATCATAAAAAAGCGGTTGAAAACTTCTCAGAGTCGTTGTAAATCTTATAGGAACGTTCGTCGCAGGGATTTGGAGTTCCAAGTAGATAATTGGGTATTCTTGAAGGTATCTCCCATGAAGGGAGTCATGCGATTTGGAAAGAAGGGGAAATTGAGCCCAAGGTATGTAGGGTCATATAGGATTGCTCAGGGGGTAGGACAGGTGGCATATAGGCTGGAATTGCCCCCTGAAATGTCATTAGTGCACCCGGTGTTTCACGTGTCCATGTTAAAGAAGGTGATTGGAGATCCATCTGTCATCGTGCCGGTTGAGACCGTTAAAGTTAACGAAGAATTTTCATCTGAAGAAGTTCCAGTTTCTGTTCGTGATAGGCAAATTCGTAAGTTGAGAAACAAGGAGATTGATTCGGTTAAAGTGTTATGGAAAAATTAACAAGTCGATGAAGCCACATGGGAAGCGGAAAATGAAATGAAAGAGAAATACCCTCATTTGTTTGAACAAGTCAGGTAGTTTTTATGAAAGTTGTCCACCCTAATTGCATTTTCTGTGATATTTTGTGCAAGGCCACCCACTCCCCTAATTCCCCTTCTATTATGACTTCTTAACTTTGTGCCATATTTCTTTGTATTGTGTAAGTTGAGTTATGTGCAATTCGTTGTGTTAACTGAACTATGTGCAACCTGTGGAGTATCTGAAAGTATGTGGGACTTGTTGGAATTTGTTTCGGGGGCCCTCTGTCAGGTGGATAGGCCTATTTACAACGGAAACTCTGGCAAAATGTTTAGAAAATGTCGGAGTTAGTGAAAATTGGGGGTTGGCATTTTGTGTTTTCGTACCCAAGTGATTCCCCGATCCTCATTCGAGGACGAATGATTTTAAGAGAGGGGGGGATGTAAAGACCTATAAATTTTTTAACTAAAAACGATGCCTGGATAGGCCCCTATGTTGATATAACTGTAGAAATTATTAAATCGGAGCATTTTGGAGTGAAAAATACCCCAGGACTTAGAGGATTTGAATTCTCATATTTGTGTGGATCTGCTATGCGGCCCAAAATGCGATCGCAGTCTTGAACCTATATTATTGCGGAGGAAGTTATGCGGCGCACTATGCTATCGCATAACAGGTATGCGGGCCGCATACTTGCCGCATACCTGGGCAGTCTGCTTCTCTTTTTGGCCCAGCACAGGGACAATTATGCTGCAGGTCTGCGGACCGCATAACAGGAATCTGATCGCATTTCTTACCGCATACCTACATCAGGCTTCTAATTTTCTAATTTTAAAACCCGACCCCCAGCCTAATAAAACACTCATCCCCTTCTTTTTTAACTAAAATCTAGTAAATTAGAGAGAAGAAAGAGTGAGTTATTGAGAGAGAAATTCCCCACCTCCACCATTTTAATTCCCCATCGTCACTCAGGCCTCGAATTGATCGAATAAGACGTCATCTTCTTCTCCATAAGAGGTAAGCTTCCACCCCATTACCCTTAATTCTCAGATTCTAGTTAAAATGAAACACACATAGGTTAGTTCTTGAAGATTAGGATTGAGAGACTTGCATACATGTAATTAATTTACCATAATCTAGTAAAGGGAAGTAGGTTAGAGTGATCTTCCTCTAAAAAGGGGATATGAAATCTAAAGGAACACATAGCGTTTGATAAAATGCCCAAATAAGTTCAAGACATGTTCGTGATTCCTAATTCTAAGTTTGAATGTGTCACATTGTGAATTAGATTGAATGTGCTAGAAGGTCCGTTGATTTTAAATAGAAATTAAGGGGAAATCCCAATTCGTGGTATGTATGGATAAATCTAATCCTCATAGGATAAAACCGTTGTGTTCACTTTCCGGGTATGATTCTCTTGTTGATCATCATTGGAATTTATGTGTTCTATGTGCCCAATTGAGAAATTCTCGCTTCTATGATATCCCATGTTATTACCATATTGTTATGCTGTTTGAATGTATAAATTGTGATTATCATGTTTCCCACTTTTAATATGTGTGCGATCCTCTTATGTGATGGGTGTGGTAAATGTGAAAGGTTGGATTGATATCAAATGTGAATAAAGAGATTGTAATGATTTGAAATACGAATCAAGAGGTTGAATTGATATGAAACATGAATCAATGAATTGGGTTGTCATGGAAGATGAATTAAAGGATTGGATTGACACGAAATATGAATCAAGAGATTTTAATGATATGAAAGATGAATCAAAGAATGAAATGATATGTGTTGGGGACCAAAAAGGTTAAAAGCGATGAAAGTGACCTAAAATATCCATGAATCGACAGGAGAATGTCCTATGGTGAGATGGCCTATCCGATCGGGCCGGGATCGGACTCCATGTCGTACACATGGAGACATGTGTCGCGCCCCCTTTTTGTATCGCACGGGTTAGGTGCGGAGAGATTGGCTTTATGACATTTTGGACAACTCCTTAAAAGAAAGGGTTTAAGGAAGAGTCGCCACCTAACGATTTTTATGGTGCATTAGGGAACCTAGAGTTGATAACACATGAACTAGTTTGCATTACCAGAGATTGGGTAAGGGCTTGAAATTATCCCAAGGGGAAGGTGTTAGGCACCCCTCAAGATCCACAACTGTGGGTCTCAGCGAAGAGGTTTTGTGAATTTGGACGGTGAACAAATAGCAAGTAAGGTTCATATAAGAGGGGGTTTCAAACAAGCATGAAAATCTTTAAAGGTTTTGGAATATCATAAACAAAAGAATTGTAATACGGATCACTTTAATGCAATACCCGGTATGTCACACCTCGAGGAGGCGGCTACACGTGGTATTAGCGCACCGGTCATCATATTCGTATTCTACCCTTCCCACCTCGTAAAGGTTATTTAATGCGTGTGTTTGTCACGAATGCTTATTGCGTGCTATTACCCGTCCCGTCCTATAAGTCCTGGAGGGTGTTTAGGACTACTAATACTACAAGGAAGGAACTAGGCAGAACCCTTAGGTTTAAAGGTCAAAATACTAAGCGACATACAAAAACAAGTAGGACTGCACATATGAGGGAAAATATAAAGGCAAAGAAATAGGCTCATAGATCCTTCCACAAATAGACATATAAGTAGCACGTCTTAAACACGCTTAAGGTATCAATGACGGGAGTTTAAAACAGGAGTTTAGAGGGAAATCAGTAAGTTGCAAAAAGGATCTGCTTTGAAAAAGACTTAGCAATGAGGTAGACAATTCAACTTAAATTGAGTAATTCAGAAAATAGTATATTTTCAGAAATGTTATTGTTTATAGACAAAGGTAAGATTTAGAAAATATACAGGGATCTAATGTTTCAAAAAAAATACAGATGAAAAGCATTAAAGCATGGTTTGCAGTGATATAGTGATTTTAAAAGAGAAGTGACTAAAATGCAGCAGCTTAACAAAGAGTAGTAGTTAAAAAAGTGAATTATAGTAAAAGAGTGGTAAAATTGTATCAAAATAGTGTGTTGACAGAGCAAGGACTCATAATGGCACGATTAGAGCGGAGTGAAGTAGCTTTACAACACAGCAGTTTTAAAAACATAATAGTGCAAGAACCAGAAAATCTTAAGTGTTAGCAAGTGCGCGACTTCAAGATTTGTTAAAAATATAGATAGAGGAGTTTTAATAAGAAGTAGGGTGACCTTCATAGAGGCAAAATCAAGAATGGGAGCGGCAGAGTTCAAAAGGTTAAAAGAGGGAGATTAAACTAGTAGAACATGATTGGTTTTATTTTAATACGCGTTAGGCCTAAAGTTTGCATAGGCGACGTATACATTGCCTAACTATCTCAAAGGTGAACATGTGTATTTGATTCTGATTTTAAAGAATATATTTGCAGAAAATGTTTCAAGTAGGCTAACCGTATTTTATTAGATTAAGCATGCTAATTAGGTGTTTTAACAATTTGCAATTCAAACAAGTATGATATCCTAAACAATAGGATATATAATGCACATAGAAGTTCCTAACACATGGTTTCTAAGATGGAAATGTAGTAATGACCTCATGACAATTTATTATGCTTGTTATCAATTGATCAGGATTATGGAATGAGGATGACAACATGCTGAAAGTGAAAAGACCTAAAACAAGATTTCTACCATGTGAGATGCATGTCCTATACAAGTTATCTAATGCACAAATAAAGTCTTATAAGCATGTCTCCTACCCATCACCTAAGCTAAGCATGCATAACCCTTCCCAAATTCACTATCCAGCCCCAATTATTCGTTTACAAATTATTGCAGGCCAATAATAATAAATTACATTAATGAAAAAAAAGATAATAAGAAGTTATTCTATAGGGAGCCTTCAACAAGGCCCAATTTTCCAGCCTCACTCCTTTCGAGTTCCACAACCTTAATGGCCTTGGTGCGGCAAAGCTCCCAAAGGGTCCAATAGATCCCTGGCCATTACCAGCACCCAGGAAGATTGCCAAGATTTTAACAAAGTGCAGTGTGGAATTACCAGCCTTGTGTGTCAAAGTTCCATGAGTACTCAGGGGTACTCAAGGCAATTCTCACACGAAGGGGTGGGACCTAATTTTCTAGGAGTAGTGTAATGTGCAGGAAGAAAGGAAAGTTCATACTTTAAGAAAAGAGTTTTCAAAACTGGAGAGTTAGTTTTTTGAAAGATTAACTTAAAATAGACAGAAACATTTTTCAATAGTTCAACAATACAAGATTGCACACAAGGATAATGAGACAAAAGGGAAATGGATCACATAAAAACACCAAGAGATATAGAGACATTATGAAATCTCACTTAAGCATGAGTACACAAAATCAAAGAGGTTCAGGGGACCAAGAAATGGCCAAGTTTAGACAGTAACCGGAGACAGTAAAACAAAATAGTTGTGATAAGTGAAATTAAGAGCAAGTAATATTCATACAAGTCAAATATTGACAAATGAACAATTAAGGGAACCAGGGATAAGAAGGTTCACAAATGATACTGAACAAGCATAGAAATGGCCTAACCCATGTTCACAAGAATAGGTAAAGCTCATAACAAATACTGGCTTAATCATAAACAAGTAAAGAGCTAAGCATGGCAAGTATCATCAGGCAAAACAGGGCATCAATTGCATGTAGAACAGTAGAAGCATAGGTAGAAAACAACTAGGAATATAACATACTGAAATAGTAATAGCCACATTGGTTTGTAACTTTGGAGATTATTTAGGACATACCAGTAACAAGAGAGAGCATCAGAATGAAAGAGCCAAGTATGAGCACAATATTGTCCTAGGCTTATAGCCGGCCAATAGCAAACAATAGTAGAGTAAAGAAAAGAAGAGAGAAAGCACATGTAATGACCCAGCCGGTCATTTTGCGTATTAGGCTCCTGTTTCCTTAAATGAAACCTTCCATAGCGGCTATTCGTGCTTTATGACTCGCGGGAGTGGGTTGTTCGGGATTTGGGAATGAACTGGATGGTTTAGGAACACTTGGTTCCTTAAGGCTGGCCTTTTTGGCCAAGTTTGACTTCGGTCAACACTTTGAGCAAACGACCTCGGAATCGAGTTTTGACAGCTCCAGTAGCTCTGTATGATTATTTCGGACTTGGGCGTATGTTCGTCTCGGGTTTCTGATGAACCGGGAGCATTTCAGAGCCCGAAATGGAAATCAGGATTTCCTTATCTTTGAAGTTTGGGTTGGGACGTGAATTTATGCTATCGAGGTCCGAATGGAATTCCAGTACCGGCAATAGTTCCGTATAGTTATTTATGACTTGTCTGCAAAATTTAGGGTCATTCCAAGTAGTATAGACCCGTTAGGCGTAATGAAGTGGATTCTAGAATTTCCAAGTTCTTAAGTTCGATTAATTTGGTTTTGGGGTTGAATTTTGAGTTCCTTTGTTTTTTTTCATGTTCTGGAAGTTCGAGCGAGTCCGTATCATGAATACAGACTTGCCGGTGCTTTTGGACGCGGTCCCATGGGGCTCGGGAGTGTTTTAGACCCCCGGGAGCAAAGTTAGAAAAACCAGAAAATTCCTGTCTGGTTTCCTTCTCTACGATCGCAGAGGGATGATTGCGATCGCAGAGAGGGATTTCTTCTGGGATAAATTTTGTTCTCTGCGATGGCAGACATCACCTTACGATTGCATAAGTCTCTTCACCCACTCTCTGCGATCGTAGACCTCACTCCTGCGATCGTATAAGCCTAACTCCCCACTCTCCGCGATCCCAGGCCCCATCTATGTGATAACATAGTGTCATTTGGGGCCCAGGGCAATTTTTTCTCCGCGATCACAGACCTTCAACCGCGATCGCAGTGGTCTGGAAGCTTGTTCTCTACGACCGCAGGCCTGATGCTGCGATCGCAGTGAAGGTTTGTTGGCCAGTATTTAAATGCCCAATTACGGGTTTCTTCTTCATTTTCAATACGCAACCTCCATTAAAGCTCCTCAAAGCTAGGTAAAAGTTGTCCAAGGTCATGTTCCTCAAGGTTAGTGCAATTTCCTCTCTAAATTCATGGATTAATTATGGAAATCCAACTAGGTTACCTATTAAAATATCAAATCATGGGAAAATTGGGTAGAAAATTCTAGGGCTTTGATAATTAGTGAATTATTCCTTTTTAGCCATGAATTCCTAAATAAATTATGTAATTACGATCCTTAGGCTTCGGGTAATTCATCCCTTGGAGAATTTTCAAAATCCGAACGTGTAGGCCTGGGGTCGAAATTCCAAAAACCTTCAAGAATGCTTAATTTTAGGATTTCTTATTAATTCTCCTTCTTTCAGCTTAGCATTAATTCAATTATACTATATTTGGCTAGTTGCGAGTCCTCGGGTGTAGATTTCAGAGATTCGGGTGCGTTCTTGACCCGAGGGGTGATATCGTCAAGAGGTGGGTCTCCTTTCCAAACTTGTAAGGGGGAAATGTCCCCGTAGGTTCCTTGTTTGCTAGGTGTACATGTTGAGGGGGACCGCGTACGTACCAAGTGACGAGAGTCCGTACGTGGCAACTATATAGCTATGTCGGGTAGCCGTAGAACCCATGAGCCTGCCATTTCGTGCCTTATTTGAACCATTGTGTGTATCATAAATTATGTTTATTGTTGAAATGCCATGGGAGAGGTAAAAATATGATGATGTAAATCCTAATTGCCTATCAGTGATATGATATTGTCACAATCCTGTTGAGATCACGGTCGAGTCAGTACCCGTAGGTACCTATATGTGAATATTATTACTATCGAGTCAGCACACGAGTCGCAGGCATGATGCGCGATCGTGGGGAGCTTATTACTATCAAGTCAGCACACGAGTCACAGGCACGATGCGCGATCGTGGGGAGCTTATTACTATAGAGTCAGCACACGAGTCGCAGGCATGATGCGCGATCGTGGGGAGCTTATTTCTATCGAGTCAGCACATTAGTCGCAGGTATGATTCGCGATCGTGGGAAGCTTATGACCTCAGTCCTTATGACCTACCTTATGACTCCGACCGATTGTCTAGTCTGTGTCGGTATATGTACACTTGAGTCTGGTTCACATATGACAGTATTGGCAAGGTATTGTTGAATAAGAGGAATTGGTACTTGGTGCTCTTACTTGTGTTACATTATGTGTTCATATACTTGTTGCTTACTGTTTCGCATGCTTATTGCTTTAGCCTTATCTTGTTCTACATTATGTTGCTGGACCTTAGTGAGTATCTAGTCGACCTCTCGTCACTACTTCTTCGAGTTTAGACGGGATACTCACTGGGTACATATTTATTTAATATGTACTCATGCTGCACTTTATTTTCATTTTTGTACTTGACTGTACAGGTCCGGAGGCTGGTACGTCTGATTATCAGGCTGGTGCTAGATATTGATAGCGTGGTCATACTTCACGGTGAGCTGCTTTCCCGGCGACTTCCTAGCAGCACCCTGGAGTTCTTTTGTTATATCCTATGTCCATTTCGTTCAAACTGAGACTTTGTATATATTGTAGTCATTGTATATTCAGTAGTTGCCCACGACACTCGTGACACTAGTTCCTGGCACATACGCGGTATATAAATATTTTGGGTTTTGGGTTGTATAACTATGTATATGTCTTATTTCGGCATTGTATTTACTATGATTTTACCTTCACTCAAGGCTAGTATCATGTTAGTTGTTTTTAAACTGGTAATTGTTGACTTGTTCGGTCGAATGGGAAGGGTATCACTTAGTGAAGGTTATATCGGCTTGCCTGACCCCGCTGTTTGGGCGCCATCGCGACTCGAATTAGGATTTGGGTCGTGACAACGTGGTATCAGAGCTTTAGGTTCACGTAGTCTCACGAGTCACGGGAAGCCCCAGTAGAGTCTTGAGGATCGGTACAGAGACGTCTGTACTTATCTTCAGGAGGCTGTAGGGTGTTAAGAAACTCCTTTTGTTCATATACTATCGTGCAATCAATGATGTACTCAAACTTGATCTTCTATTCTCTTATAGATGGTGAGGACTCGTGCTTCTCATGTACTTGATCCGGGAGAGGCTACCCCCGCTACTCGAGGCCGTGGTAGGGGCAGGGGTAAGGCACCTTCCCGAGTTAGAGGACGAGGATGTCCCAGAGCCGTACCAGTTGCACCACCTGAGGATCCTATTATTGAGGAGCAGGATGAGTTGCCTACAGTTGCTCCTGCTCCAGCAGACTTTATGACGGCGCCAGGCTTCCAAGAGGTTATGGGCCGCATGCTGAGGTTTATGGACACTATGTCCCAGGCAGGGGTACTTCCATTAGATCCTGCTTCTTCTCAGGCAGGAGGGGGAGCTCAGACCCCTACCGCTCAGGCCACAAGACCGGCAGCAGCACATCCTATTCTGGGTACACCGCCCGTGATTGGAGCTCAGCCTAGAGTAGTACATCCAGAACCCAAGCCCATTGCAGAGGGCGACCAGTAGAAGTTACTAGACAGATGTATTAGACTTCGTCCTCTAGGCATTAGGGGCGATCAAGGTGAGGATGCCCAGGATTTCATCAACAGGTGTAGGGACAAACTGCACAATATGAGGATATTGGAGTCACACGGGGTAGATTTCATCACTTTCCAGTTAGAGGGCAGAGCTCGCAGATGGTGGCAGTCTTATGTGCTCAGTAGGCCAGCGGGCACTTCACCAGTTACTTGGGAGCAGTTTACACAGCTATTTCTGGACAGATACCTTCCACCGTCAGAGAGTGAGGAGCTTCGGGGTCAGTTCGAGAGATTGGAACAGGGGCAGATGTTTGTGACAGACTATGAGGTGAGGTCTTCAGAACTATCCCGCCATGCCCTTATGATATTGCCCACGGATTCTGAGAGAGTTCGACGGTTTGTGGCAGGCTTACATCCAGGTATCAGGACCTCCATGGCTAGAGAGGTAGAGATGGGTTTTCCAGCTGGTAGTCGAGATAGCTCGACGGATCAAGGGTTACCATACGAGGAGCAGGGTCAGTCAGGTCAGCAGGGTCAGCAGGATAAGAGGGTCAGATTCATAGGTGACTTTCGGGGTGCTCCAGCTAGAGGCAGAGGTCAGTTCATTAGGCCTTCATATTCAGCACCTCCATTTCCTCCCAGGGGTGTCTCACTGAGGCCTCAGTTCAGTGCCATGCCAGAGCGCTCCTACCGTCCTCCAGCCATTCACAGTCCATCCAGTGGTTACTCCATCCATCAGAGATCCTCCGGTTCCTATTTCAGTGTTGTGACAGATGATTCTCATCGCACTCCAACCATTCGGGACTCTTACTCTTCAGGCCAGAAGGGTATGTCACATCTGAGATGTTATGAGTGTGGGGACTTAGGCCACGTGAAGAGGGATTGCCCCCGCTTTTGGGGCAAGGCCATTCAGCAGAGTCACCAACCTATGGGTCCCGCAATAGCAGTTCGACCACCTAGGGGTGGAGGTCAGATTGGCAGGGGTCGTCCTAGAGGGGGAGGCCGGTCACGAGGGGGTCATTCAGCTCCAGCTCTTCCCGGGGGAGCTCAGTCATCAGGTACTACTGCCAGGTTCTATGCTATTCCGGCCAGGGCAGACGCAGTGGCATCATACGCTGTGATTACAGGTATTATTTTGGTCTGTGGTAGAGAGGCTCCAGTGTTATTTGATCCAGGGTCTACATATTCATATGTTTCAGCATTATTTGCCCATTCTCTAGATGTAATTTGTGAGTCTTCGGGTTCTCCATTGTATGTATCCACTCCTGTGGGCGACTCTGTAGTGGTAGACCGGGTCTACCGGTCTTGTGTGATTACAATCTCTGGGTTTGAGACCAGAGCCGACCTGTTGTTGCTTGATATGGTTGATTTCGAGGTCATCTTGGGCATGGATTGGCTATCCCCTCATCATGCTGTCTTGGATTGCCATGCCAAGACAGTTACATTAGCCATGCCTGAGTCGTCGAGGTTAGAGTGGAGGGGTTCTTCAGTTAGTGCCTTCAGCCGGGTCATTTCCTTCATGAAAGCTCAGCATATGGTCGAGAAAGGGTGTTTGTCTTATCTTGCTTATGTGTGGGACACCACCGCCGATTCTCCTACCATTGATTTAGTGCCTGTCGTTCGGGATTTTCCGGATGTGTTTCCTTCAGATCTTCCAGGCATGCCTCCAGATCAAGATATAGATTTCTGAATTGATCTGGCTCCAGATACTCAGCCTATTTCTATTCCTCCTTATCGTATGGCTCCTAAGGAGCTAAAGGAACTAAAGGAGCAGCTTGAGGAGTTGTTGGCCAAGGGATTTATCAGGCCAAGTGTGTCGCCGTGGGGTGCTCCAGTCTTATTTGTGAAGAAGAAGGATGGGTCTATGCGGATGTGTATTTACTACCGCAAGTTGAATAAAGTGACAATCAAGAACAACTATCCTCTGCCGCGCATGGATGATTTGTTTGATCAGCTACAGGGTGCTCGTGTGTTCTCTAAGGTTAATCTGAGGTCAGGTTATCACCAGTTGAAGATTCGGGCTTCTGATGTTCTGAAGACTGCATTTCGCACCAGATACGGCCATTATGACTTCTTAGTGATGTCCTTTGGCTTGACTAATACCCCAGCAGCGTTTATGGATTTGATGAATAGGGTATTCAGGCCGTATATCAACTCCTTCGTTATCGTTTTCATTGATGATATATTGATCTACTCACAGAGCGTGGGAGAGCACGAGCAGCATTTGAGAGTTGTGCTTCAGACCTTGCGAGAACAGAAGCTATATGCTAAGTTCTCCAAGTGTGAGTTTTGGTTAGAGTCTATGGCATTTCTGGGGCATGTGGTGTCCGGTGAGGGTATCAAGGTTGATCCGCAGAAGATTGAGGCAGTTTAGAGTTAGCCACATCCTACTTCAGCTTCAGAGATCAAGAGTTTTCTGGGTTTAGCAGGTTACCACCGTCGGCTCGTTGAGGGATTCTCTTCTATTTCTGCTCCACTAATTAGATTGACTCAGAAGAATGCTCCATTTTAGTGGTCCGACGATTGTGAGGCGAGCTTTCAGAAGCTCAAATCAGCATTGACTTCAGCACAAGTTTTATCATTGCCTTCTGAGTCTGGAGTGTATATAATTTACTGCGATGCTTCACGTCGCCGGGTTGGGATGTGTGTTGATGCAGGATGGCAGGGTTATTGCTTATGCTTCGCGGCAGCTGAAGGTTCATGAAAAGAATTACCCTGTGCACGATTTGGAGTTAGCGGCGATTGTTCATGCTTTGAAGATATGGAGGCACTACTTATATGGTGTATCTTGTGAGGTCTATACGGACCACCATAGCCTGCAGTACTTGCTTAAGCAAAGGGACCTTAATCTGAGGCAGCGGAGGTGGCTTCAGTTAGTGAAAGACTATGATCTCACTATTCTGTATCACCCGGGAAAGGAAAATGTAGTGGCGGATGCTTTGAGCAGGCGGGCAGCTAATATGGGTAGTTGGCCTACATCTCAGCTGAGGAGAGGCCTTTAGCCTTGGACATTCAGTCCTTGGCCAATCGATTGGTGAGATTGGACCTTTTAGAGTCTCGTCGAGTTTTGGCTCATGTGGTTGCTCAGTCTTCATTATTGGGAGAGATCAAGGCTCGACAGTTTGATGATCCACGCCTAGCAGAGCTTAGGGATACGGTGGTCCAGGGCAGGGCCAAGGAGATTACCTTAGGCGAGGATGGTGTTCTGCGACTCCAGGGTCGATTGTGTGTTCTTGATGTTGACGGCCTGAGGGAGAGGATTCTAGCACAAGCGCACAGTTCTCGGTATTCTATTCATCCAGGAGCGACAAATATGTATCATGATTTGAAGCAGCACTACTGGTGGAGGCGGATGAAGAAGGACATTGTTCAACATGTGGCTAGGTGTCTTAATTGTCAGCAGGTTAAGTAAGAGCATCAGCGGCTAGGAGGCTTGTTTCAGCAGATGCCCATTCCTCAGTGGAAATGGGAGTGTATCACTATGGACTTCGTTGTTGGGTTCCCTCGGACTTTGCGGAAGGTTGATGCGTTTTGGGTCATTGTGGATATATAGACCAAATCGGCACATTTCATTCCTGTGGCTACTACTTACACTACAGAGAGGCTGGCTCGGATTTACCTTCGTGAGATAGTCCGGTTGCATGGTGTGTCGGTGTCTATCATTTCAGACCGGGGTCCTCAGTTCACTTCGCACTTCTGGAGAGCCTTGCACAGCGAGATGGGTACTCAGATAGACCTCAGTTCAGCATTTCACCCTCAGACTGATGGCCTGGCAGAGCGTACAGTTCAGATTCTGGAAGATATGCTCAGGGCCTGTGTGATTGATTTCGGGGGTCAGTGGAATCACTTCTTGCCTTTAGCGGAGTTTGCATAAAAAATAGTTATCAGTCCAACATCGAGATGGTTCCATTCGAGGCTTTATATGGTCGGCGATGTCGTTCTCCGATTGGGTGGTTTGAGCCTGGCGAGGCCAAGCTATATGGTACAGATCTGGTGAGAGATGCCTTGGTAAAGGTGAAGATTATTCAGGAAAGGCTCCGTACAACACAGTTTAGGCAGAATAGCTACGCAGATCAGCGGGCACGTGATGTAGCATTCATGGAGGGAGATAAGGTTATGTTAAAGGTTTCGCCGATGAAGGGCATTATGAGATTTGGGAAGAAGGGCAAGTTGAGCCCCAGGTTTATACGTCCTTTCGAGGTGTTGAAGCGGGTTGGAGAGGTTGCTTATGAGCTTGCTTTACCTCAAGCCTTATCAGGGGTTCATCCAGTTTTTCATGTTTCCATGCTTCGTAGGTATCACGCCGACTTCTCGCACTTGGTTGATTACAGCACTATCCAGTTAGATGAGAAGTTGGGCTACGAGGAGGAGCCAATTGCCATTATTGATAGGCAGAACCGCTAGTTGAGGTCTAAGACAGTTTTTGCGATTAAGGTCCAGTGGAGGGGCCAACCAATTGAGGAGGCGACTTGGGAGTCCGAGCAGGACGTGCGGAGCAGATATCCACAACTATTTAGCACTCCAGGTACGATTCTAGTCCCGTTCGAGGAGGAACGTTTGTATAAGAGGGGGAGAATGTAATGACCCAGCCGGTCATTTTGCGTATTAGGATCCTGTTTACTTAAATTAAACCTTCCTTAGTGGCTATTCGTGCTTTATGACTCGCAGGAGCTGATGGTTCGGGATTTGGGAATGAATTGGATGGTTTAGGAACACTTGGTTCCTTAAGGCTGGCCTTTTTGGCCAAGTTTGACTTCGAACCAACACTTTGAGCAAACGACCTCGGAATCGAGTACTGACAGCTCCAGTTGCTCCGTATGATGATTTCGGACTTAGGCGTATATTCGGCTCGGGTTTCTAATGACCTGGGAGAATTTTGCAGCCCGAAATGGAAATCAGGATTTCCTTATCTTTGAAGTTTGGGTTGGGATGTGAATTTATTCTATCGAGGTCCGAATGGAATTTCGGGATCAGCAATAGTTCTATATAGTCATTTATGACTTGTCTACAAAATTTGTGGTCATTCCGAGTAGTATAGACCCGTTCGGCGTAATGAAGTGGATTCTAGAATTTTCAAGTTCTTAAGTTTTATTAATTTGGTTTTGGAGTTGAATTTTGAGTTCCTTGTTGTTTTTCATGTTCCGGAAGTTTGGCGAAGTCCGTATCATGAATAAAGACTTGCCGGTGCTTTTGGACGAGGTCTCGGGGGGCTCGGGGGTGTTTTAGAACCTCGGGAGCTAAGTTAGAAAAACCAAAAAATCCTTGTCTGGTTTCTTTCTCTTCGATCGCAGAGGGATGATTGCGATCGCAGAGAGGGATTTCCTCTGTGCTAAATTTTGTTCTCTGCAATCGCAGACATCACCCTCCGATCGCATAAGTCCCTTCCCCCACTCTCTGCGATCGTAGACCTCACTCTTGCGATCGCATAAGCCTAACTCCCCACTCTCCGCAATCGCATAGTGTCGTTTGGGGCCCAGGGCCATTTGTTCTCCGTGATCGCAGACCTCTAGCCGCGATCGCAGTGGTCTGGTAGCTTGGTCTCAGGAATCGCAGGCGTGATGCTGCGATCGCAGTGAAGATTTTCCTGGGCAGTATTTAAATGCCCAATTACGGGTTTCTTATTCATTTTCAATACCCAACCCCCATTAAAGCTCCTCAAAGATAGGGAAAAGCTGTCCAAGGTCAGGTTCCTCAAGATTAGTGTAATTTCCTCTCTAAATTCATGGATTAATTATGGAAGTCCAACTAGGTTACCTATTAAAATATCAAATCATGGAAAAATTGGGTAGAAAATTCTAGGGCTTTGATAATTAGAGAATTATTCCATTTTAGCCATGAATTCCTAAATAAATTATGTAATAACGATCCTTAGGCTTTGGGTAATTCATCCCTTCAAGAATTATCAAAATCCGAACATGTGGGCCCGGGGTCAAAATTCCAAAAACCTTCAAGAATGCTTAATTTTAGGATTTCTTATTAATTCTCCTTCTTTGAGCTTAGAATTGATTCAATTATACTATATTTGGCTAGTTGCGAGTCCTCGGGTGTAGATTTCGAAGATTCGGGCGCGTCCTTGACCCGAGGGGTGATATCGTCACGAGGTGAGTCTCCTTTCCAAACTTGTAAGGGGGAAATGTCCCCGTAGGTTTCTTGTTTGCTAGGTGTACATGTTGAGGGGGGCCGCGTACGTACCAAGGGACGAGAGTCCGTAAGTGGAGACTATATTGCTATGTCAGGTAGCCGTAGGACCCACGAGCATGCCATTTTATGCCTTATTTGAACCACTGTGTGTATCATAAATTGTGTTTATTGTTGAAATGACATGGGATAGGTAAAACTATGATGATGTAAATCCTAATTGGCAATCAGTGATATGATATTGTCACAATCCTGTTGAGATCACAGTCGAGTCGGTACCCGTAAGTACCTATTTGTGAATAGTATTACTATCGAGTCAGCACACGAGTCGCATGCATGATTCGCGATCGTGGGGAGCTTATTACTATCCAGTTAGCACACGAGTCGCAGGCATGGTGCGCGATCGTGGGGAGCTTATTACTATCGAGTCAACACACGAGTCGCAGGCATGATGCGCGATCATGGGGAGCTTATTAGTATCGAGTCAGCACATTAGTCGTAGGTATGATTCGCTATCGTGGGAAGCTTATGACCTCAGTCCTTATGACTCCGGCCAGTTGTCTTCTCCGTGTCGGTATATGTACACTTGAGTCTGGTTCACATATGACAGTATTGGCAAGGTATTGTTGAATAAGAGGAATTGGTACTTGGTGCTCTTACTTGTGTTACATTATGTGTTCATATACTTGGTGCTTACTGTTTCGCAAGCCTATTGCTTTAGCCTTATCTTGTTCTACATTATGTTGCTGGACCTTAGTGAGTATCTAGTCGACCTCTCGACACTACTTCTTCGAGTTTAGACGGGATACTCACTGGGTACATATTTATTTAATATGTACTAATGCTGCACTTTCTTTTCTTTCTGTACTTGACTGTACATGTCCGGAGGCTGGTACGTCTGATTATCAGGCCGATGCTAGATATTGATAGCGTGGTCATACTTCAAGGTGAGCTGCTTTCCCGGCGACTTCCTAGCAGCACCCTGGAGTTCTTTTGTTATATCCTCTGTCCATTTCGTTCGGACTGAGACTCTGTATATATTGTAATCATTGTATATTTAGTAGTTGCCCGTGAAACCCGTGACACTAGTTCCAGGCACACACGCGGTATATAAATATTTTGGGTTTTGGGTTGTATAACTATGTATATGTCTTATTTCGGCCTTGTATTTACTATGATTTTACCTTCACTCAAGGCTAGTATCATGTCAATTGTTTTTAAACTGGTAATTGCTGACTTGTTTGGTCGAATGGGAAGGGTATCACTTAGTGAAGGTTATATCGGCTTGCCTGACCCCGCTTTTTGGGTGCCATCGCGACTCGAATTAGGATTTGGTTCGTGACAGCACAAGAGAGACCTTAGAGTAGTACTGATAAGAGAAAATAACACAAGTCTGTGTCTGTCTCTTTGTTTGTGAAAAGATGTGATTTTTATAGTTGAAAAACGAGTAGCAAAATATGGTAAGAATAACAATGGCATGGTAAAAAAAGAAGTCAGAATCAATCAGTGTGGAAATTAAGACACGGTTCCCTTAAGTCAAGGGATTTCAAAAACTCAAACGGTATAATATGTAAGGTAAAGTAAAATCAGTACACGACCATCTAAGGAAAGAATCATGGTTCATTAAGTAATAGGGTAAACAATTAAGGCTAGGTTCAAAAAATATTCTAATTAAGGAAATAGACAATAAGAATAAGTACCACAGGCGAATCAATCAATTTGAATATGAATTGAGGGTTTAAAGAAAATTCTGTCAATCAAACCACCCTAAGTATGGAATCCAGAATAAATCGAACAAGAGTCACAATCATATAAGTAGACAGGAATGCTCAGACATAGTAAACAAACAGGTTAAACAAGTGCTAGAAGAAAGAGGCAAGTCTGATCAATCGAGATAGTCATAAGCATAAGTTAGGCTAAGAAAACTCAGTAGAACACATTCAAAGCAAGGTAATCACAGAAACTCAAGCAAAGAGAGACGAGCAGTCATGATGATACACAGAACCACATATAGAAGTCTAGAAGAATTAGGGTTTTTAACATAAACGAGATAAAAGCTAGTGAAGTCATAGAATCAGTTATGATATGCAAAGCATCGACTCAAACACAAAGAAAAACATAGCTTTAAACAGGCATAAAAAGGGTTCTGAGAAACCCTAGTTTTTAAAAGGAAGTGAAAACGTTTAAAAGTTGAAGATTCTTAAAGATTGAGTTGAGAACAGTGTAAAACATAAAGAAACAAGCTTGAATCATTAAAAAAAATACCATAGATCTGAGAGTTTTAGGCAGAAATTAGGGTTTCATAAAAGAACCATAGATATCCGGAGAACCTGCCGTGAAACTCAAAGATCGTGGTGGATATGGCGTGGCCGCATCAAAAACCCCACCATAGAGGCCGGGAACAACCCAAAGAAGGAGCCCTAGGTGCGAGTTGGCATGTCCCAGACCCTCGAGGGCTTCAGAGATGAAGTGAGCCAGATGGAGGAGACCTCATGAAGGATTGTAGTCGAAAGGATGGTGGTCGGAGATGGCCGGAGGAAGTCAGAGAAGCTCCATCAGAGATTAAGAGACAAAAGTCTCTAGAGAGACAAGAGAGAGATACCACCGTAGAGAGATGAGTGGTCATGAGGGAAATGAAGGGTCGGACGGGGGTAGTTAGGAATTAATTAAGGAAGGTTGGATTTGGACCATTGATCTCATATGATCAACGACTCAGATCACACATGGGGTTGGGCCGGGTATTAATTTGTTTGGGCTGGGTAAGAATTTGGGTTATGGGTCTGGGTTAATTGGGTTTAAAGAAATCAGGTGGGTTGGGTTAAAGATTAGGCTAGGATTTAAATAAAATGTGGCTACGTATTAAATACCCAAAAATAGATAAATAAATAATAAAAAAAGCCAATAATTATATAGAAGTGAAATTACGTTTAAATAGGTGAAATTAAAGTAATTAGATAATATTAAGTGTAAAAAATGCATAAGTTTTGAATTAAAATAACACAAAATGTTCAATTGGGCTATAATTGTAAAATCATTGTAATTAAAATTAAATGAGACCCAATTGGCTAATTTGTGAAATAATTGAATCCTAATGGACAAAAAATGATTAAATATAGCATATTGAGCCTGGAAACATATTGAAATTATTTATAACATAATTCATGACTAATTATTTAAAGATGAAATGTTAAAATAACAGGACAATAATTTAATAAAATATGGAGAAATAGGGAAAAATACTCATTATTACAAAGAGTAATTTCGAAAGCTTATATGCAAGTTTAAAAAAAAAATTGAGGAAAAATTGGGTATCAACAGCTGCCCCTCTTTACCCGTGAATGATGAAAGAGTTGTCGGGTAAAGATATGATGGCCAATTTTGACCGATATGAAAATGTGGGAGGGAATTAGGCCGCACCCTGGCTTCTGAGCTGCCTACATATCCCTGGTTTTACAGGAATCAGGCCGTATGTAGTTCCGGAATCATCGGCGAAATATACTGATGATGTTTCATAAGAACGGAGGCAAGGTGCATGGTAGGGTAAGAATATGAAGTTCTTACGGGGGACGATGTCGGAGAACTGGAACGGTCTGCTCCAGCCTGGTTGGATGTTCCGGTCGGGTTACCTGCATATAGAGAACAAACGTATATTGTGCATAATATAAACATGATGCAAGTTCCCGTCGGACTATGAATGTTGTCTTTGGACCATTAAGATGATGTCCTTAGACCATGATGTCCTGGGCCATGAATCGCTTGGCGCTGGATTCGCAGGCCATGAAATGATGTTCTCGGCCATGAGGATGGTGCCTCCGAATGATGATGCCTTTGAATAATGATATGCAAGTTGAAGAAGATATCCGCAGGCTATGAAATGATGTTCTCAGGCCATGAGGATGGTGCCTCCCTACGATGACGCCCTTGGACAAGTTGGCGATATTTCAGCCCATGAAGAATGCAGTAGTATGATGTTTGCAAGACAAATCTTAGTCTTGCGATTTGCGAAAAGAAAGAGGGTAGAGCTTAGCCCGAAAGAAAGCTTAAATAAACAAGGTGACTGCTTTGAAAAGGTAGAAAGGAGCTTATCATAATGAAGTAAGATGCGGAGAGAGGTAGCGTAGAACCTTGGAAGGCAAAATAATAGCCTTATGCAATGCAGGAAATAAAATGCAGGGGAGGTAGTGTAGAACCTCGGAAGGCAGAATAGGTAGCCTTATGCAAGAAGTAAATGCAGATGGAGATAGAGTTTAACCTCGTAAGGCAGAAAGGTAGCCTTATGCAGATGCGAATGCAGATGGAGGTAGAGCTTAAACTCATGTAAGATGGAGACAGAGCTTAGTCTCGGAAGGTAGAAAAGTAGCCTTATGCAAAGATGCGAATGCAAATGGAGGTAGAGCTTAACCTCATGCAAGATGGAGACAGAGCTTAGTCTCGAGAGGCAGAAAGGTAGCCTCATGCAATGTAGAAAATAAAGTGATAGTAAGAGTTCTTAGCTGATGATAACGTGCGATGATACGACTGTTGTGAATGAAGTATCATTTGCAATGATGATAGTAGTAAGTTTTGGCATGTGCAATGAGTTTGAGAGTGTATCCTTGAGAAGCATGCATCTTGTGGGGGTAATGGGATGTCTTGGGCTTTCGCCGTATTTGTGCCTACATCCAAAGAAAAATCGTGAGTTCTGTAGAGGGAGGGGTTAGTTGTATCCCTACTGGCTCGGATCGGCCTATCTGCTTGATGATGATGACTTCGTTCGTACCATAGGGGTAGCGTTGCTAAAACAAACTATTTTTTTTAGAAATAAATATGCATGGTTTTATATAATATGATATAACATATAGAAAAAAAATAGTTTTCTTTTGATGAACCGACGACCATGACACGGTTCAATACATTGCAACCTCTCTTGCTGCGGAGATTTGAGGGTCATACTCAAATATTTGCCCCAGTTTGATGGGTGAAGGCTTCTGGCTGTTACTGGCGCGGTGCTTGGGCTGAACTTGCTTCGGAATTTTGAGGTCCCTCCTCAAAAATCTGCCCCAGTTTCCATTTGTGGGAAAATTGAAAATTTTATTAAAATATGACTGAACCCATAGGGTTGCCTACGTATCCCCTCTTAAACGGGAATCAGGTCAGGCGTAGTTCAATTACAGCATTGATAGAAGCATAATATTACACATAGTAGCGCTTGACTGCGTATGAATTGATTGGTTTAGGCCAAATTTCTCCATCCATTTCTTCCAGTATGAGTGCTCCTCCTGTTAGTACTCGATGAACCATGTACGGGCCTTCCCAATTGGGAGAGAATTTCCTTTTTGCTTCGTCTTGATAAGGAAAGATTTTCTTTAACACCAGCTGCCCCGGTGTGAATCGTCTTGGTTTGACTTTCTTGTTGAAGGCTCGGGTCATTCTATTCTGATATAGCTGACCATGACAAACCGCGTTCATTCTCTTTCCGTCTATGAGGGCCAACTGCTCATAACGGCTTCTTACCCATTCGGCATCGCTAACCTTGCTTCTTGTATAATTCTCAAAGATGTAATTTCAACTTCAGCAGGAATGACGGCTTTTGTACCGTATACCGACATGTAAGGATTTACCACGGTTGATGTGCGAATCGTGGTGCGATATCCCAACAGAGCAAATGAAAACTTCTCATGCCACTGCTTGTGTTTCTCTATCATCTTTCTCAGTATCTTCTTGATGTTCTTGTTGGCAGCCTCAACAGCTCCATTCATTTGAGGTTTGTATGCTGTAGAATTCTTGTGCTTGATCTTGAAGTTTTCACACATTACTCTCATCAAATCACTATTGAGATTGGAACCATTATCGGTGATGATTGACTCTGGAACTCCAAACCGACAAACAATGCGGTCGCGGACAAAATCAGCCACGACCTTCTTAGTAACTACTTTGTGAGATGCCACTTCGACCAATTTGGTGAAATAGTCAATGGCAACCATAATGAACCTATGGTCGTTGGAGGCGGCAGGCTCGATTGGTCCAATAACGTCCATGCCCCAAGCGGCGAACGACCAGGGTGAACTTGTTGCATTAAGCTCACTGGGAGGTACCGTTATCATATCCCCATGTATTTGACATCGATGGCATTTGCGGACATACTGGATGCAGTCTGTTTCCATGGTCATCCAGAAATAACCAGCCCGAAGTATCTTTTTTGCTAGAACAAGCCCGATCATATGAGGATCGCATGCACCAGCAAGTATTTCCTCCAATAGCTTCGTCACTTCCTTTGCCTCTACACATCTTAAGAAACCCAGATAGGGAGTCCTCCTATATAGGATTCCTCCGTTGTGAAAGAAGTTATTTGATAACCTTCGAAGAGTGCGCTTTTGAATGGCCTTTGCAAGTTCTGGGTACTCTCCCTCTGCCAAGTACTCCTTAATGTCATGAAACCAAGGCTTTCCATATGCTTCTTCCTCAACGTGGGCACAGTAGGCTGGCTGATTGTGAATCCCAACTGGGATAAGATCAATGAAATTCTTATCTGGATGCTGGATCATGGATGACAAGGTGGCCAGTGCGTTGGCGAACTCATTCTGGATTCTGAGAATGTGCCAGAATTCAATCTTCGTGAACCTCCTTCTCATTTCCTTCACACGATGTAGGTATGGCAGTATCATGGAATTCTTGGTCACCCATTCCCCTTGGACTTGGTGTATCAATAATTCAGAATCACCGATCACTAATAATTCCTGAACATTCATGTCAATGTCCAAGTTGAGCCCAAGGATGCAGGCCTTATATTCAGTCATATTGTTGGGGCGGGGGAATCTGAGTTTGGCGGATACCGGGTAATGCTGACCAGTTTCTTAAATTAAGACTGCTCCAATACCCACGCCTTTGAAGTTTGCTTGCCCATAAAAGAACATCCTCCAACCGTCGTAGGATTCTGCAATGTCCTATCCTACGAATGATACTTCCTCATCGGGGAAATATGTTTTCAAAGGCTTGTATTCTCCGTCCACAGGATTCTTAGCAAGATGATAGGCTAATGCTTGTGCCTTGACTGCCTTCTGTGTTACGTAAATGATGTCGAACTCACTTAACAGGATCTGCCATTTAGCTAGCTTGCCAGTGGGCATGGGCTTTTGAAAGATGTACTTTAGCGGATCCATCCTCGATATGAGGTACGTTGTGTAGGCACAGAATAATGCCTCAGCTTCTATGTGACCCAAGTCAAAGCACAATAGGTGCGTTCTAATATAGAATACCGGGCCTCATACGGAGTAAACTTCTTGCTGAGGTAGTAAATTGCTTGCTCTTTCCTCCCTGTTTCATCATGTTTACCGAGAACGCAACCGAAAGCTCCATCTAATATGGCCAGGTAGAGTAATAGGGGTTTACCCGGCTCTGGGTGTACCAAGACTGGTGGTGTTGAGAGGTACTCTTTTATTCTGTCGAAGGCTTTTTGACAATCCTCAGTCCATTTGGTGGCAGCATCCTTTCTCAGCATTTTGAAAACTGGTTCACAAATGACGGTAGACTGGGCTATGAACCGGTTGATATAATTGAGCCTTCCTAGAAAGCTCATAACATCGTTTTTGTTATGCGGTGGTGGAAATTCTTAAATGGCTTTGACCTTTGATGGATCTAGCTCTATTCCTCAACGACTGACGATGAACCCTAGCAGCTTGCCAGCGGGAACCCCGAACGCACAATTTGCAGGGTTAAGTTTCAGATTTTATTTCCTTAACCTGTTGAAGAACTTTCTCAAATCTTCCATGTGATCAACAACTTTCTTTGATTAATAATGATGTCGTCCACATACACCTAAATTTCTTTGTTAATCATGTCATGGAATATAGTAGTCATGGCCCTCATGTAGGTGGCCCCTACATTCTTCAGACCGAATGGCATCACTTTGTAGCAATACACTCCCCACGGCGCAATGAATGTTGTTTTCTCAGCATCTTCCTCGTCCATCCAAATCTGATGGTAACCAGCAAAACAATCTACAAAGAACTGCAGCTCGTGCTTAGCACAGTTGTCAATTAAGATGTGTATGTTCGGCAAGGGGAAATCGTCCTTCGGACTGGCCCGGTTTAGATCCCAGTAGTCGACGCAGACTCTGACCTTCCCATATTTCTTTGGTACAGGCACAATGCTAGATAACCATGTAGGATATTCGACCACCCGGAGAACCCCGACGTTGATCTGTTTGGTGACCTCTTCTTAGATTTTCAAGCTCATGTCTGGTTTGAATTTCCTGAGCTTTTGCTTTACTGGTGGGCATGTTGGATTGGTTGGCAGTTTGTGGGACACAATAGATCTAATGAGGCCAGTCATATCATCATATGACCAGGCGAATATGTCCTCATATTCCCTTTAGAATTCCATATATCCCTCTTTTTTTTACGGCGACAGATGCATGTTGATGCGTGTTTCTTTTATGTTCTCTGCATTTCTCAGGTTGACGACCTCAATCTCATCCAAGTTAGACTTAGGTCTGTTCTCAAAGTTCTCGACCTCTTTAATAATATCCTCAGGTATATCATCCTCGTCTGACTCGGAATCCGTTTGTTGCGTTGCCTCCTTGCATGTCACAGTCGTCGGTTCGCCAAGATAAGTAATAGTAATGCTGTGTAAATAAAGTAATGGGGAGAAAACAGTAGCAAGTAAATATAAGATTTGTAAGAAAATTTAACAATGCTCTGATAAATTAAATAACTGTTTTGATCGTGGAAGATTTTATTGCAGGAATTGAAAAATGCGAAAAGGGAAAATTCATTTATTAAATAAACAGTAAATAACGCTTGTTTTTAGCCTTGCTACCCCGAGGCTCGGTGGGCTCTGGTTGTTCGGACAGACCAGCTCTTGAGATATAATGCTAGAGTGCATGAACCAACCTCTGGGGAGGGGAATAATAAAAATAAACAAAAACAAAAAGGTAACAAGTCAGTGAGGATTATAAAGAATATTGCGGTAATTTAAACACGTAATGCGAAATGTAAAACGCATCCTAAGTTGGGGAACCTCTTTGTGCCCGAGGTAGGCTTAACAACAAATTAATTTGGAGAACTTGAAATGCTAAATGCCTCATTTGATTGATGTAAAAATGGACGAATCCAAAAACAATACAAAAACAATAAGCAAGAAATAAAATCACTAATGGCCATCGGCCTTATTACATTGGTAAAGCGGAAAAGAAAATCCTATCTAATTGGGTCCCAGAAGGACCTTCTCCAAGCTTGGCCGTCTTGTCATATTTTAGATCATGCTGAGTATGGGGACTTCATGCCTCGTTTCTGCAAAAATAAACAGAATAGGCCCTTACCCCCACCAAACTCGACTATGTAACATCAATAATTAGCATGAACATTTTGGTTCTCGAAATAAATGCACAGAACGTGAATGCGTCCTTTTGGGTTCCAGGGAAACCCAATGGACTTTGGACAAGGCTATCTTAAAAGGCCATTGTGTGGACGACACGTTAGCCCGGCAAGGTTTGACCATGATGCATGCAACATACAATAGAGTAAGGTTTCTATTGGGATTTTAGACTGTTACCCTTGAGCGCACAAACCAAGGGGGAAGGCACAGAACTGTCGACTGCACCGCTGATCGACTAGTTTTACCGCAAATACGTCTTTCCGAATTTAGGGGGTAGTAATATTGGAATAGTGCAACCACTCATTGTAAGCGTTGCTATAGGATTTTTGTTTGGCACGAGTGGAAGATGAATGCGGAGTATGATATGCAATAAATATCATTTAAACAAATAGGCATGTATTTTCACATTGATGAAAGCGGTAAAAAAAGGAAATACAACATTTACAATGGAAAGCGGTTACAAAAAAAACATGAAGATATGTCAGTTTCGTTCAGGTGAAATATATACTCGCAAAAATTAAACAGTTAACAGCATATAACGGGGAATGGAAAAGGTGTAAGCATTAAAATGAAAATTAAAGGTCCAAATTCACAAAGCAACTTGTAATGGTATAAGCCTAGGGAAAGTCCCCAGCAGAGTCGCCATGCTGTCACGCCCCCTTTTTCTATCGCACGGGTTAGGTACGGATAGATCGGGCTTATGACATTTTTGACAACTTCTTAAAAGAAAGGGTTTAAGGAAGAGTCGCCACCTAATGATTTTTATGGTGCGTTGGGGCACCTAGAGTTGATAACTCATGAGTTTGCATTACCAGAGATTGGGTAAGGGCTTGAAATTATCCCAAGGGGAAGGTGCTAGGCACCCCTCAAGATCCACAACTGTGGGTCCCAGCCAAGAAGTTTGGTGAATTTGGACGGTGAACAAATAGCAAGTAAGGTTCATATAAGAGGGGGTTTCAAACATGCATGGAAATCTTTAAAGGTTTTGGAATATCATAAACAAAAGTATTGTCCTAGGTTTAAAGTAATACGGATCACTTCAATGCAATAAACGGTATGTCACACCTCGAGGAGGCGGCTACACGTGGTATTAGCGCACCGGTCATCATATTCGTATTCTATCCTTCCCACCCCGTAAAGGTTATTTAACGCGTGTGTTGGTCACGAATGCTTATTGCGTGCTATTACCCGTCCCGTCCTATAAGTCCTGGAGGGTGTTTAGGACTACTAATCCTACAAGGCAGGAACTAGGAAAAACTCTTAGGTTTAAAGGTCAAAATACTAAGAGACATACAAAAACAAGTAGGACTGCACATATGAGGGAACATATAAAGGCAAAGAAATAGGCTCAAAGATCCCTCCACAAATAGACATATAAGTAGCACGTCTCAAACACACTTAAGGTCTCAATGACGGGAGTTTAAAACAGGAGTTTAGAGGGAAATCAGTAAGTTGAAAAAAGGATCTACTTTGAAAAAGACTTAGCGATGAGGTAGACAATTTAACTTAAATTGAGTAATTAAGAAAATAGTAGATTTTCAGAAATGATATTGTTTATAGACAAAAGTAAGATTTAGAAAATATACAGGGATTTAAAGTTTCCAAAAAATACAGATGAGAAGCATTAAGGCATGGTTTGCAGTGATATAGTGATTTTAAAATAGAAGTGACTAAAATGCAACAGCTTAACAGAGTAAGGTTGACAGAGCAAGGACTCAGAATGGCACGATTAGAGCGGTGTGAAGTAGCTTTACAACACAGTAGTTTTAAAAAAATAATAGTGCAAGAACCAGAAAATCATAAGTGTTAGCAAGTGCGCGACTTCAAGATTTGTTAAAAATATATATATAGGAGTTTTAATAAGAAGTAGGGTGACCTTTATAGAGGCAAAATCAAGAATGGGAGCGGCATAGTTCAAAAGGTTAAAAGAGGCTGATTAAACTAGTAGAACATGATTGGTTTGATTTTAATACGCGTTAGGCTTAAAGTTAGCCTAGGCGTCGTATACATTGCCTAACTATCTCAAAGGTGAACATGCGTATTTGATTCTGATTTTAAAGAATATATTTGCAAAAAATGTTTCAAGCAGGCTAACCGTATTTTATTAGATTAAGCATGCTAATTAGGCGTTTTAACAATTTGCAATTCAAACAAGTATGAGATCCTAAACAACAGGATATCTAATGCACATAGAAGTTCCTAACACATGGTTTCTAAGATGGAAATGCAGTAATGACCTCATGACAGTTTATTATGCTTGTTATCAATTGATCAGGATTATGGAATGAAGATGACAACATGCTGAAAGTGAAAAGACCTAAAACAAGATTTCTACCATGTGAGATGCATGTCCTATACAAGTTATCTAATGCACAAATAAAGTCCTATAAACATGTCTCCTACCTATCACCTAAGCTAAGCATGCATAACCCTTCCAAAATTCACTATCCAACCCAATTATTCGTTTACAAATTATTACAGGCCAATAATAATAAATTACATTAATGAAAAAAAAAAATAAGAAGTTATTCTATAGGGAGCCTTCAACCAGGCCCAATCTTCCAGCCTCACTCCTTTCGAGTTCCACAACCTTAATGGCCTGGGTGCGGCAAAGCTCCCAAAGGGTCCAATAGATCCTTGACCAATACCAGCACCCAGGAAGATTGCTAAGATTTTAACAAAGTGCAGTGTGGAATTACCAGCCTTGTGTGTCAAAGTTCCATGAGTACTCAGGGGTACTCAAGCCAATGCTCACACGAAGGGGGTGGGACCTAATTTTCTAGGAGTAGTGTAATGTGCAGGAAGAGAGGAAAGTTCATAGTTTAAGAAAAGAGTTTTTAAAACTGGAGAGTTAGTTTTTTGAAAGATTTACTTAAAATAAAAAGAAACATAATTCAATAGTTCAACAATACAGGATTGCACACAAGGATAATGGGACAAAAGGGAAATGGATCACATAATAACACCAAGAGATACAGAGACATTATGAAAACTCACTTAAGCATGAGTACACAAAATCAAAGAGGTTCAGGGGACCAAGAAATGGCCAAGTTTATACAGTAACATGATACAGTAAAAGAAAATAGTTGTGATAAGTGAATATTAAGAGCAAGTAATAGTCATGAAAGTCAAATATTGATAGATAAACAATTCTGGGAACAAGGGATAGGAAGGTTCACACATGATACTGAACAAGCATAGAAATGGCCTAACCTATGTACACTAGAACAGGTAAAGCTCATAACAAATACTGGCTTATCCATAAACAAGTAAAGAGCTGAGCATGGCAAGTATCATCAGGCAAAACAGGGCATAAATTGCATGTAGAACAGTAGAAGCATAGGTAGAAAACAACTAAGAATATAACATACTGAAATAGTAATAGCCACATTGGTTTGTAACTTTGTAGATTAATTAGGACATACCAGTAACAAGAGAGAGCAGCAGAATGAAAGAGCGAAATATGAGCACAATATTGGCCTAGGCTTATAGCCGGCCAATAGCAAACAATAGCAGAGTAAAGAAGAGAGAAAGCACAAGAGAGAGCTTAGAGTAGTACTGATAAGAGAGAAGAACACAAGTCTGAGTGTGTCTCTTTGTTTGTGAAAAGCTATGATTTTTATAGTTGAAAAATGAGTAGAAAAATATGGTAAGAATCACAATGGCATGGTAATAAAGGAAGTCAGAATCAATCAATGTGGAAATTAAGACACGGTTCCCTTAAGTCAAGGGATTTCAAAAACTCAAACGGTATAATATATAAGGTAAAGTAAAATCAGTACACGACCATCTAAGGAAAGAATCATAGTTCATTAAGTAATTTGGTAAACAATTAAGGCTAGGTTCAAAAAATATTCTAATTAAGGAAATAGACAATAAGAATAAAGTACCACAGGCGAACCAATCAATTTGAATAGGAATTGAGGGTTTAAAGAAAAGTCTGTCAATCAAACCACCCTAAGTATGGAATCAAGAAACAATCGAACAAGAGTCACAATCATATGAATAGACAGGAATGCTCAGACATAGTAAACAGACAGCTTAAACAAGTGCTAGAAGAAATAGGCAAGTCTGATCAATCGAGATAGTCATAAGCATATGTTAGGCTAAGAAAACTCAGTAGAACACATTCAAAGCAAGGTAATCACAGAATTTCAAGCAAAGAGAGACGAGCAGTCATGATGATACACAGAACCACATATTGAAGTCTAGAAGAATTAGATTTTTTAATATAAACGAGATAAAAGCTAGTGAAGTCGTAGAATCAGTTATGATATGCAAAGAATTGACTCAAACACAAAGAAAAACTTAGCTTTAAACAGGCATAGAAAGGGTTCTGAGAAACCCTAGTTTTTAAAAGGAAGTGAAAACGTTTAAAAGTCGAAGATTCTTAAAGATTGAGTTGAGAATAGTGTAAAACATAAAGAAACAGGATTGAATCATTAAAAAAAATACCAGAGATCTGAGAGTTTTAGGCAGAAATTAGGGTTTCATAAGAGAACAAGAGATAACTGGAGAATCTGCCGTGAAACTCAAAGATCGTGGTGGATATGGCTTGGACGCATTCAAAACCCCACCGGAGAGGCCGGGAACAACCCAAAGCAGGATTCCTAGGTGCGAGTTGGCATGGCCCAAACCCTTGAGGGCTTCAGAGATGAAGTGAGCCAGATAGAGGAGATCTCGTGGAGGCTTGTAGTCGAAAGGATGGTGGTCGGAGATGGCCGGAGGAAGGCAGAGAAGCTCCATCGTAGATGAAGAGACAGAAGTCTCTAGAGAGACTAGAGAGAGACAGACCAGCGTAGAGAGATGAGTGGTCGTGAGGGAAATGAAGGGTCGGAGGGGGTAGTTAGGAATTAACTAATGTAGGTTGGATCTAGACCGTTGATCTCATATGATTAACGACTTAGATCACATATGGGGTTGGGCCGGGTATTAATTTTTTTGGGCTGGGTAATAATTTGGGTTATGGGTGTCACGACCCAAAACCGATCCAGGTCGTGATGGCGCCTAACGGCGAGGTTAGGCAAGCCAACGAACAACAATAACAATAAAAATGCGGAATACAATAACAATATGGGGTAAGGCCGTAGAAATAAGCTGAGCCACAGCTAGGCCCAATATATACAACCCCAAATTACCAACATAACTACAACAAGTGTGTGCCAGGAGTAGTGTCACAGTGTCAACGGGCGGTTACATAGATACAACAGCAGAAATACTTATACAAAATATACTAGCCGCTGTCTGGAACAAATTACTGAGCAAAATGAAACTAGAAGGCTCCAGAGGTGCTGTCAGGAAAACGCCAAGAAGACAGATCACCGTGTGGAGCGAAGCCGCGATCAGTACCTATCAGCTGACGGACGAACATATGAACCAGCCTCAATACCTGCACAGTCAAGTGCAGAAAAAGAAAGAAAGTGCAGCATGAAATGTCTTATCCTATTATCTCAATTGTTCACTTTCCAGTACTCAGTACCGTTTCTCAACTCACCATCGTACGATCCCAACTCAATGCAAATGCTGATGAATGCAAATGTGTATATACATATATATATCCGACACGGACAAGACTATCGGCCGAAGTCATAAGGGTGGGTCATAAGGACTGACTCGGTCATAAAGCTCCACACGTTCGCGAATCATACATGCGACCCGTGCGCTGACTCGATAGTGATAAGCTCCCCACGATCGCGAATCATACCTGCGACTCGTATGCTAACTCGATAATGATAAGCTTCCACGATCTCGAATCATACCTACGACTCGTCTGCTGACTCGATAATTATAATCTCCCCACGATTGCGAATCATACCTGCGACTCATGTGCTGACTATGCAAAGTAAAACTCTCCCCGATCACGAATCAAACCTGTGACTCAGGGGCAATGAAAATATAAGTTCTCCCCGATCACGAATCAAACATGTGACTCGGGGCCATGAATGCATGCATGCGTGTATGCGACTGTATGAATGCATATATATATGTGTATATGTAGACACCGTGGTACCGACTCGCCCACACTCAACGGGATCGGATACTCACACCTCACTTGATAGCCAAAGTTAGGATTTTCATCATATTATCCTCTTTGCTCATAATATTACCATGATTGAACAATTCAAGTACGAGAAGGAATTTTTAACCACCTTCATATAGCTCAACAACTCATTATCTCATTTACTCTTTGCTCTTTTTCAATTATACCAGGAGTAACACAATTACTCAATTGATGAAGTTCATAATTCTTATCTGAATATTATGTACATTTAATTCGCAGCTATCATAGCTCAATTTCATCAAATATCAGTAATAACTCGTACAAAACATCAGATAATATCAAACAAACAGTTAGAACATGCTCGTGGGTCCTACGGCTACCCGATATACAGTATAGATGCCACGTACGGACTCTCGTCACGTGGTACGTACGTAGCCCCCTCAACGAGCACAATTAGCAATCAAGAGCCTAGGGGACATTTCCCCCTTACAAAGTTTGGAAAGGAGACTCACCTGGACAAGTGCTCCTCCGGCCAACGGACCAATCAACACGACGCACGAATCCTCCGAATCACCCTCGATGGCTCGCAACTAGCCAAAAGCACATAATTATATCAATTTAGGAAGATTCGAGGAGGATTTATCAAATATTTCCTTAAAAACGTATTCTTGACGTACTTTGGAAATTCAACTCCGAGCCTCGGCGTCCGGAAAATTATATTTCTTGAAGAAACGCGCTATACGTCGCCTAAGGATCAAGATTAACACAATTAATCATCCCTCAATGGCCCAAAAATCAGAATTCACATTTCATCAAACCCCTCTTTCTTCCCCCAATAATTTCTTATGAATTTCAATGAATTAGGAAGAGGAAATTCTCAAAGGACGGAAGAAATTGACATGCGAAGGGTTAAGGATTACTTACCTGAGGTAATTGGGCTGAAACAGTCGTTATGGAGCTCTTGGGCTCGTTAACAATGGAGCAAAAATTGATTTTTTGATGAAAATTCATGAAAAGGCTATTTATAGGTCTGCCCAGCAGTTCCCGCACCTGCGACCTTTCGCACCTGCGGGAAAAAGGTCGCTCATGCGGAAGAAGGCCTGGGCACTAGGGGGAATTCTCGCACCTGTGAACTTTGGATCGCAGGTGCGGACTCGCACCTGTGGGAAATTTGCCGCACCTACGATGGCCTAGGCCCTGGGGATTTCTCGCGCCTGCGGAGTCTGGTCCGCTCCTGCGGAGCCGCTCCTGCGGAGCCGCTCCTGCGGAGGAAAGGCCGCTCCTGCGAAAGGAGACGCGCCTGCATTTGAGTTCCTGCTGGTGCGAGACTCGTGCCTGCGGCTCATGGACCGCAGGTGCGGTCACACCAGCAAATTCCCACCAGCAGTTCAATTGCTGGTTTTTGACCCCGTTCGAGGTCCGAGAGACCCCTGGGCCCACCCGAGCCCTCGACAAGTTATACTAACGAGTCCCAAATCACATGACGGACTCGCTCGAGCTCCCAGAACACTAAAAACATCATTCAAACCAAGCACCACTCTCCAAAACCCCTTAGATCAAACTTAGGATTTCAAGAAAAATCAAATGGCTCATCAATACGCCGAACGGGTCTATACTACTCGGAATGACCCCAAATATTGCGGACAAGTCATAAATGACTACACGGAACTACTTCTAGTTTCGGAATTCCATTCGGACCATGATATAACGAGGTCCAATTCCAGGTTGAATTCCAAATATTATGAAGTCCTGAATTCCAATTCATGTGCCGAAATACCCCCGGGTCATCGAAAACATGAGGCGAACACACTCCCAAGTCTGAAATCATCATCCGGAGCTGGTGGAGCTATCTGAATTCGATTCCGAGGTTGTTTTCTCAAAACGCTGCTCATAACCAAAATTAGCCAAATAGGCTAGCCTTCAAGAATCAAGTGTTCCTGAACTGGCCAAATCACTTCCAAATCTCGAACTACCTGCCCACACAAGTCATA
>MDKH01100646.1:0-25077 GCA_005239495.1 Nicotiana undulata | reverse complement strand
GCAAAGATTCCCTAGGTAAATTTGATCCCAAAAGTGATGAGGGAGTATTCTTGGGATATTCATTACATAGCAAAGCTTATAAAGTGTATAATAAAAGAAGTATGTGTGTAGAAGAGAGTGTGCATGTTGTCTTTGATGAAACTAACACTCTTTCTAAGAGACAGGAACCAGAAGATGAGGATCTTGGACTGGTGAGAAGCAGTGAACACATTGAAGCAAATATGGAAGTTGGAACAGGTGATGGACCAGGTCCAACAACCCCAAGCAACAAGACAGGGGGAACTCAACATGTGAACCTTAGCCCTGATCCTGTTCCACAACAACAAGACACCATGGAACTATCTAGAAGTGAACAGGTCGTTCTCAAACCACACAGATATCAAAGTTCTCACCCTCTTGAGAACATCATAATAGATTTGACATCTGGAATCAAAACAAGATCCTCATTGAAAAATCTGTGTGCGTTTGATGCCTTTCTATCCTTGATTGAACCAAAGAACATTGATGAAGCCTTACAAGATGCTGACTGGGTAAATGCCATGCAAGAAGAGCTGAATCAATTTGAAAGAAGTCAAGTATGGCACTTGGTACCCAGACCACTAGGAAGATCAGTGATTGGCACAAAGTGGGTCTTCAGGAACAAGCTCGATGAGGATGGAACTGTTATAAGAAATAAGGATAGACTGGTTGTCCAAGGATATAGTCAAGAAGAGGTAATTGACTATGATGAGACCTTTGCCCCTGTTGCAAGACTGGAGGAAATCAAGCTTCTTATAGCATTTGCTGCACACATGGAATTCACTCTCCATCAGATGGATGTTAAGAGTGCCTTCCTCAATGGCTATCTGTATTTTTCAAACAACCTCCAGGTTTTGAAAGCAAAGAGTCACCTAACCATGTATACAAACTTGACAAGGCTCTCTATGGTCTCAAACAAGCACCTAGAGCATGGTACGAGCGGCTATCAAAATTCCTACTAGAACATGAGTACAAATGAGGCAAAATTGACAGTACCTTGTTTTTAAAGGAAAAAGGTAAGGATCTCCTCATTGTGCAAATATACGTGGATGATATCATATTTGGGGCAACCTCTAAAACATTGAGTAAGGAATTTGCTATACTTATGGGGAGTGAGTTTGAGATGAGTATGATGGGCGAGCTAAACTTCTTCTTAGGCTTGCAAATCAAGAAAAAATCAAGAACAATGATCCATCAACAACAGTATGTGAAAGAGTTGCTCAAGAAATTTAAAATGGAAAACTCAAAGAAAATAGACACCCCCATAGCCACAGCTACAAAATTATATGTGGATGAACCTGGTTCATCCGTTGATCAGAAGCTATACAGAGGGATGATTAGGTCTTTATTATATCCTCACTGCCAGCAGACCTGATATTGTGTTCAGTGTAGGACCGTGTGCTAGGTTTCAGGCAAATCCAAAGGTATCCCACCTAACTGCAGTGAAGAGAATTTTGAGATATCTGAAAGGCACTACTGATTTATGCCTTTCGTATCCTAAAGGTAGTAATTTCGACCTTGTAGGATATGCTGATGCTGATTATGCAGGTTTCCTGGTTGACAGGAAAAATACTTCAGGCATGGCTCACTTCTTGGGCTCTTGCCTTGTGTCTTGGGCCACCAAGAAATAAAATTTAGTAGCCTTGTCAACTGCTGAGGCTGAATATGTGGCTGCAGCCTCATGCTGTGCTCAGTTGCTGTGGATCAAGAAACAACTCATGGACTTTGGTATAGAGGTTGGATGCATTCCTATTTTCTGTGACAACACTAGTGTAATTAGTATGACGAAGAACCCGGTTCATCATAAAAGAACTAAACACATAGATGTTAGACACCACTTCCTAAGGGATAACTATGAAAAAAGAATGATCTCAATCGAATTTTGTGCTACTGACCAACAAATTGCAGATATCTTTACTAAAGCACTAAGTAGGGAGCATTTTGAGAGAAACCGACTTGAATTCGGGATGATTAAGATCACCTAATTGAAAAAACAATATGAAAAAATATGATTTTTTTTTGCTAGAAACACTAACATAGATAATCAACCAGACTAATCATTGCTCAGTATCATGACTTTACTGCCATACTCTATTGCCATGTATTAATATGATTCCCTGGTTGCTAATGATATTTTTCTATCTTTGTAATGCAAAAGACTTTAACACGATGAACCTGGTTCATCGCTGCTGGTTCATCTGACTTACAAGGTTCGTGCTCATCTCCATACACTTATTGAATAAATTACAGTCACACATAAGCGGGACTCTATCTATATTTGGTTCATTTCAAATGCATTGTACTTATCCCAAAATGAACCCGTTCCAAGAAGTCCCATCGCTACTTAATTAACCTAGATTTAGGGGATTCCTAACCGTCTAATCAATGACACTCCTACATCGATTAGACTCCCACTTGATTAAATATTTTGCCCGTTGTACACTTAATAGACACATCTTATAAAAGGGCCATCATTACCTCTCCTCTTCATAACATAATAAGTCGAACCAAGTTCTTCATTCTTCTCAAACCAAAACTGATCGACTCTCTTCTCTTCCAAAATTATTCATAACAATGTCTTAACCACCCCCTGCTTCATCTCCCTCCACAAACCTTGATCATGGGGAAGAAACTTCTAGTTCTAATTCTCCATCAGTGTACAGTTCACATTCTCCAGACAGATCTTCATCCCCCCAAAACCCTCCAGTTCTTGAACCCACTCCTGAACCCACACCTAACCCTACTCCCGCCCCCAGGGAACGAAGAGTAAATGTTTTGGCCAGAAAATCAGTTGCTTCTGGCTCTCGTGCAAGATTCTTGGAGGAAATTCTTAAAGCTAGCGAGGCCCATGATTCTGAATCCTCAAGTGAATCCTTCAAATCCGCTAATGAGGATGAAGCACCAGGTTCATCTAGTTCCGAGCAAGGTAATCTTGAAATTGAATCTAAAACTGCTACTACTGAAAACAAGTTTGTTTTGGTTGGGTCAATTGTTGATGTAGAAGTGCCGGATATGCAGAGAAAACTGGGGAAAAATAAAATTCTTGAGAGAGAGTGAGAAGGAGGCTCTGTAAGGGGATTTGGGGAGGACGGTGCCACGTTGGCTATTTGTGGCCCCGCTCCTGTGATTGATGAAGAAGGAGTCAAATATTTAGGGGGAAGTGTTGCCGGGGAAGCAGCAGCAGGTCTAGAGAGCCTACAAAAATCAGCAGATGAACCTGGTTCATCTATTGAGGAGACATTGGCTGAAATGCTGAGGAAGCTGGGGGAGTCCTACAATCCCAAAAGGAAAAGAACTTCAAAATCAAAGAAGGTTACTACCCCAGTTCCACCAAAGAAAATAAAAGTTTCTATATCTGCTGATGCTCATGCCCCAAAGGTTCGTGCTACAAGAAGTGCTGTTCGAAAAGGGGAAGAAGAGTTGGAAAAGGCTCTGAGAGAGAGCAAGAAAAAGAAGGCTGCCAAGGGAAAGGCAAAGGTAGGAGAGCCTACTGAGGCTGTTATTGTTGATGATGATATGATAGACCTGGTCCATCATGAGGAGCATCCAGCTTTAGTTGTGGTAGAGACACCTAAACCCAAGAAGGCTAAGGCTTCTTTCAAGAAGTCAACTTCTGTGTTTGCCACACCCTCAAGCACTACAAAAAGGATCAGGTAAGGCCAAGAAAGTGAAGGTTGTAGAAGAAGAATAAGAAGAATGGAGTGGAGGAGAAGAGGAAATGGCTGGCGAGCAATCTGACAAAGTCACCATGTTTGGCAAGCGTACAATTCTGAAGGGGAAGTTGGTGAGAGATCTTGAGGAATATGGGATGCTTTATCTGCTGGACACGCTGGATTTGCAGGGGTGGAAGGACATGGTTCTTCACCTGGAAGGAAGGCTGGCCAGGAACGAGTTGGTGGAGTTTATGGCTAATGAAATTGTCAAGGATGGCAGGGTAGCTTCCACAGTTAAAGGGATTCAGATCACGTTTGATGCGAAGGAGTTGGGAGAGATTCTGAATATCCCTGCTGAGGGCTATGATGATTACACTAGGCAAAGATGGCCTAGTCTCGATGGGATGGCCTCAGCTCTCAACATCACCAGATTTTTCTGTGAAATGGAAGAAGAACCTGAGCCTAGGCCAGTGTTTAAAAGTGAAATAAGGCCCCAACACAAGCTATTCTTTGAATTTGTGATCAAGTTTTTTCTGCCAAGACAAGAGCGTAGGCACATTGCAAGTTATATGGACTTAACGCTTATGGAATGCTTGTATAGGGGTAAGCAGATAAATTGGCCAGCTTTCATCATTCAGCTCTTGGACAGAGTTGTGAATGGAACCAAGGCACACGCTATTCCTTATGGCTTTATTCTGACGGCTGTGCTTGCCTATTTCAAGGTTCCGGTGAAGAAAGCTGAGATGACTAATGCTAAGGAATATTTTGGGAAGAATACTTTGCTGACATGTGATTATATTGTCAATGTTCCTGAGGATGAACCTGTTTCATCTAGGAAGTAGCCAGCCAATAGCAAAGTTAGGTCGTTGGTGCAGGAAGGTGAGATAAAGGATGCAGAGATCCTTCGATTGAAATCTCGCCTTAATGAGGTTGAGGTTGAGCGGGATGCTCTCAGATATGAACTAGCTAAGGAGAAGGAGAAGAATGAGGGTGTTATTCAACAAATTCTCTCTCTTCTTTAAGCCAAGACCACAACCTCACCTGCCCCTTCCCAACCTTAGGAAGTCCAGTGCCACCAAAACCCCCCTCAATGCCTAGTTCGGGATGTGTTCTGTTTCTGTTTTCTTTGTTGTTTTTGCTCATGGTAGTGACTGCTTTAATTTTCTTTTGTATGGTGCTTGAATTGCGTTCTAATCAATGAATTCTGTTGTTTTAGTTATTGACTTTGACTCAGTTTCTTACATAGCTTACATTTATTGGTTTCTTTTGATGATTGATCATGTTTTGCACTCGCAGTTGCCTCAAATGGCCATGAGTAATTGTTAATAACCCTGGTAAGTTTATCAGTTTGCACCTTTTCGATGATGCCAAAAGGGGGAAGATATGTGCTTTTCAAAATTTAAATAGTTGTGATATTTATAACCTAATGAACCTGGTCTCTCTATGATAAATGCTTAAAACCATAAGTGTTTGAAGTTTATACAGGGTTAAACATAGAGTTTGTCATCATAAAAAATGGGGAATTTGTTGAACCAAGTCACTGCATGGTTTTGAAGATTGACAAATATCTACCTAGTTGAACCAGGTCCATCAGGGCAAACATACTCGAGCAGACCCATTGGCACAAGAAGCGACACATGCAGAGGAGATAAACATGATATGTGAATTATCCATAAACTAAGAGGTTGTCTCCTAATGCGAAAAGGTTACAAATTGATAAGAGGTTAGAGTTCGAGTTCATCAAGGACAAAAATAATCGAGGAAGTTGAGATAAACACAAACTCTTCCACCAAGGAAGAGTTACATTAGAACTAAACAAGAACATCTCAACTACTGGCACTATATAATGTTGAAGCATTCCTACTGAAGAATGTATCGCACAAAGGCAGAAGTGAAACAAGAACTGAAAGCAAAATTACCAAAGCAATTTTGCAAGCAGAATCCTTGTGCGACACAAAAGCTACTTACCAGCTAGAAGAACCAGTTCCATATGTTTGTCTATTGAGTCTAGTTGGTTGTAGTAGGTGATTTAATATTGTATCTTTCATCTTTATTAGAAGCAATTGTAATAGGTACACACTGTTCAAGTTAGAGGTAACTTGAAGCCTGTCGCAATTAGCTAGAGGCTAGTTTGCCACGAATGGATTAGAGTTAGTCCTAGGTTTACAAAAGAGTTTATTTTGTAAATGCTGTTTGGCTCAAAGTTGTAATGAAGAGTTTGGGAAAATCCTACTGAGTAGTAGGTCGTGATTTTTTCACCTTTTGAGCCAGGTGTTTTCCACGTAAAAATCTTTGTATTTTTACTTTACTGCATTTATTATTCCACACTAGTAGAAGTTGGAACACCAAGAAGAATCAGGTTCTTCTATTAAGATAACGCTCGAAAATTGGACACCACACAAATCACCCCCCTCTTGTGTGGTATTGAAGTATAAAACAACACCGATCACTAACAATTCCTGGACGTTCATGTCAATAGCCATGTTGAGCCCTAAGATGCAGGCCTTATACTCTGCCATATTATTGGTGTAGGGAAATCTGAGTTTGGCGGACACCAGATAATGTTGGTGGGTTTCCGATATTAGGACTGCTCCAATGCCAACTCTCTTGAAGTTTGTTGCTCCATCGAAGAAAATCCTCCAACCGTCATAGGATTCTGCAATGTCTTCTCCTATGAATGATACCTCTTCATCAGGGAAATACATTTTCAGAGTTTCGTATTCCCCATCCACAGGGTTCTCAGCGAGGTGGTCTGCCAATGCCTATCCCTTGCCAGCCTTCTGAGTTACATAAACAATGTCGAACTCGCTCAGTAGGATTTGCCACTTGGCCAGCTTGCCAATGGGAATGGGCTTCTGAAAGATGTACATTAATGGATCCATCCTTGATATGAGATATGTCGTGTAGGCATAGAAGTAGTGCCTTAACTTTTGAGCGACCAAAGTCAAAGCACAGCAGGTGCGTTCCAGAACAAAATACCGCGCCTCATGCAAAGTGAACTTCTTGTTGAGATAGTAAATAGCTTGTTCCTTCCTTCCTGTTTTGTCGTGCTGCCCCAAAACGCAGTCGAAAGCTTCATCTAACACGTCAAGGTAGAGTAACAGAGGTCTACCTGGCTCGGGTGGTACCAAGACTGGAGGTGTTGACAAATATTCCTTTATTCCATCGAAGGCCTTTTGGCACTCATCGGTCCATTTTGTTGTAGAGTCCTTCTTCAGCATCTTGAAGATCGGCTCACAGATAACTGTAGACTGTGCGATAAACCGGCTGATGTAATTAAGACTCCCCAAGAAACTCATCACATCTTTCTTGTTCCTTGGCGGCGGCAGTTCTTGAATGGCCATGACTTTTGACGGATCCAATTCTATTCCCCGACGGCTCACAATAAATCCCAGCAACTTCCCAGCAGGAACCCCGAATGCACACTTCACGGGGTTCAACTTCAGATTGTATTTCCGCAACCTATTAAAGAACTTTCTCAAATCTTCTAAGTGGTTAGTGGCTTTCTTAGACTTGATAATAACATCATCCACGTATACCTCGATCTCCTTGTGAATCATGTCATGGAAGATGTTGGTCATAGCTCTCATGTAGGTGGCCCCTGCATTCTTCAGGCCGAATGGCATCATCTTGTAACAGTACACTCCCCACGGCGTAATGAAAGCCGTTTTCTCAACATCTTCCTCATCCATCCAAATCTGATGATAACCAGCGAAACAATCCACGAATGATTATAGTTCATTCTTGGCGCAATTTTCAATAAGGATATGTATATTTGGCAAAGGGAAGTCGTCTTACGGACTGGCCCGGTTGAGATCCCTGTAGTCGACACAGACTCTGACCTTCCCATCCTTCTTTGGCAGTGGCACAATGTTGGCTAACCATGTTGGGTACTCAACTACCTTGAGAACCTTGGCGTTGATCTGCTTGGTAACTTCTTCCTTGATTTTCACACTCATGTCGGGTTTGAACTTTCTGAGCTTTTGCTTTACCGGCGGACACATTGGATTGGTTGGAAGTTTGTGAGCCACAATAGATGTACTTAGACCAGTCATGTCATCATACGACCAGGCGAATATGTCCTCATACTCCTTCAGAAACTCTGTGTATTCTTTCTTTTCTGACGGTGACAAATGAATGATGATTCGTGTTTCCCTGATGTTTTCCGAATCTCCCAGGTTGATAATTTCAGTCTCGTCCAGGTTGGACTTAGGGCTGTTCTCAAAGTTTTCAACTTCTTTGACGGTTTCATCGGGTATATCATCTTCATCTGAATCGATGTCTGTTTGTCGTGTTGTCTCGTTGCATGTCACGGTCATTGGTTCATCAAGACAAGTAATAGTAATGTTGTATAGATAAAGTAATGAGAGAAAACTCTAATGATAAATATTTGATTCATAAGAAAAATTAGAAAATGCTTTGATAAATTGAATAACTGTTTTGAACATTGAGGATCTTATTGCGGGAATTGAAAATGCGAAAAAGGGAAAATCATTTTAGTAAATAAAACAGTAAGTAATGCTTGTTTTAGCCTTTCTACCCCGAGGCTCGTCGGTCTTTGGTTGTCCTGATGGTCCAATTCTTGAGGTATGTCCCTTTGCTCACAGCCTTTATGGAAGGGCCTTCCTCCCCCTCCTCCTCGAGAATAACACAACAATCCATATCATTATCCTCCAGGAACAAACTCCTCATCGTTGCCAGCGCTTCTTCTTCTTCTGCTCCATAAATAATGTCGGCTTGCTGGAAGGTCTACTCCAGATGCGGTATCGGCTGTTCCAATGGGTAGTAAGGACCGTGCCAAGGTGGCGACCAGTTGTTGTACTCTTTCCAATAGTCGTATCCCAGACCGAAAGTGGTGCCATGGCTTTTGATCTTGAAAGGTTTGGAGATTCCTTGAAGGTTCTTGCTGAGCCCTTTGCCAGGATCGTACCCATTTCAGTTTAGTATACTCTCGATTTTGCTATCCCACCATTTGTCCTTGTCGATGGCATTGACCCGTTCAATGTGGTGGTAAGTTTCTCCACTCAAGTTTCATCTTCCTCCGATCACCGGAATAGTCTGGCGATTGTAAATAGGGTTGCTACCGTCACCATGAATAATCACCTCTTGGTGGTTCCACTCAAACTTCACCGCCTGATGTAGTGTTGATGCTACGGCCTCGGCAGCGTGGATCCAGGGTCGTCCTAACAGTAGGTTGTAGGATGCCGATACATCTATCACTTGGAAATCTACCTCGAACCACATCGTTCCCATCTGCAGGCATAGACTGATCTCCCCAATGGTGGACCTCTGAGAACCGTCGAAGTCTTTCACATTGATTGTTCCATCCTTTATCTCATGCAGCCCTTTACCCAATTTCTTGAGCGTTATCAACGGGCAAATGTTAAGACTAGATCCTCCATCGATCAAGATTCTGGTGATGAAATAATCTTCGTATTGCACAGTAATGTGCAATGATTTGTTATGGCCCAATCCCTCAGGAGGCAGCTCGTCCTCATGGAAAGTGATTTAGTGACTTTCCAACACCTGGCCCACCATATTGGTCATTTCTCCACTAGTGATGTTGTTTGGTACATATGCTTCACTCAACACCTTCAACAGAGCACTTCAGTGCATCTCGGAATTGTGCAGCAAATAGAGGATGGATATTTGTGCCGGCGTCTTGTTCAGCTGATCGATGGTCGAATACTCCTTAGCCTGTACTTTCCCCCAAAGGTTATCCAGATCTGTCTCAATAAGGGGAGGCCGGTTGGCAGCCTACTTGCTTGATTCGGCCAGATACTCATGGTTATAGACCCTACCAGTTCTCGTCATATCTTGTGCTGCGAAATCTTCCTCAGTTTTGACCTTGCCTTTCCTTCTCGCCTCAGCTGTATAGTCCCATGGGATAGCATTTGTATAGAAGGGTGGCGTGGTCGACATCGCCACTGGAATTCATGCGGCTATCCTGGCTTCAAATGGAACATGTACCTTGGGTGGCAACACTGCAACCTCAAATGGTATGGGTGAATTTGGCGGAGACACGAACTCAACTTCAATCAGTACTGGTGTCTTCGCGGGTGGTGCTGCTTCAAACTCAAGAGGTATGGACATATTTACCTCAGCACCCTCAGACGGTTAAATATGGACTATGATCGGGTTGAGAGTGACTGCTGGTTTCTTTGGATCATCACCTTCTGCTATCAACCTAATTGATCCTTGGGGTCCCAATCATATTCTGTTTCAATCATATGGATACCCCCACCCCTATGGTCTGGCAGAGGATTGTTGCGGACGTTCGGAGCAGGCTCCTTTGCCACAAAGCTTTTTTTATCAATTTGGGACTGTATCTTGTCTTTCAAAGAGTGGCATTCATCGATAGTGTGCCCTTTCATGCCAGAATGGTATGCACATGATTTGTTTGGTTTAACCCACTGAGAAGGGTTCTCAGGGGTGGTAGCAAGGATAGGGGTGACGTAACCGGCAGCTTTGAGTTTCTCATACAGCTGATCAATGGGTTCAGCTATGGCGGTGTACTGTTTTGGAGGTCTGTGATCAAAATTAGTTTGAGGTCTAGGGATGTTTTGACGGGTAGGGGGTGATTGGTAATGAGATGACTGAGAATTGTAAGTATGGTAAACAGGAGCAGGTTGTGAGTATCTGGATGAAGTAGGTTGATATGTGGGTGGTGGAGATTGGTAGGTGGGTGGTGGAATTTGGTAAGTGGGTGAAGGTGCTTGGTAGTTTGGGTTTGGTTGGTATATGAGTGGAGGTGTTGGATAAATTTGGTATTTGAGTGGGGATTTGGCTCTTTGTGCAACCATTACAGCTCCCACGTCCCTTTTCTTGGACACACCACCAGGCTATAAAGCCTTGTTTGTAGCTTGCAAGGTTTCAAACTTTGTGACCACACCGCTCTTAATACCTTCTTCAATCCGCTCCCCTAATTTGATAATATCGAAGAACTTGTGATTCTCAATCATCATCAATCATTCATAGTACTGCGGGTCCTGAGCCCGGACAAAGAACTTGTTCATCTGCTCTTCCTCTAAAGCCGGTCTGACTTTAGCAGCCTCGGACCTCCAGCGAGTAGCATACTCGCGAAATGTCTCTGTGGGTTTCTTCTTTAGATTCTAGATATAGAATACGTCCGGTGCATTCTTTGTGTTAAATCTAAATTTGTCCATAAAGTCAGACGCCATACCTACCCAACTCGACCATTTCTTGGGGTCTTGGCTGATGTACCAAGACAATGAATCTCCCTTCAAACTTCTCATGAACAACTTCATGCAGATCTTTTCCTCATTTCCTACGCCAACCAGCTTGTCACAATATGTCCTCAGATGGACCCTTGGATTACCAGTACCGTCAAACATTTCAAACATCGGAGGTTTGTACCCCTCGGGTAGTTCGACATCAGGTTGTGTACAGAGGTCTTCATAATTCAACCCTTCGATTTCCCTGGTTCCTTCAACACCCTGAACTCGGCTGGTCAGATTCCTTAGTTCCTTGGCCAGGTTCTTGATAAGCAGGTCCTTTTCATCGGACTCAGACGGGTGTGGGATAGGTGGGGTGGAGTATGGCATGGTCTCCACAAAGATGAGATTATTATAGGCGTGGAAATGGTCCTTTTTGGGGTTCTGAGGTTCTGGGATAAGTAATGGAGTGTTGTTTGAAGTGTGGCAAGTATTGCATTGCGTCGGGAGAGTTTGGTTCTTTGGAGGAGTGGTGTGATGGTGAGGTGAAGGATGATTTTGTTGTCTTGGGATATTTTGTGGAGGTGTAGGGTTTTGAGCGTTTGGAAAATTGACGTCTGGGACGTTAAGGGAAAATGACAGGTTGGCCAGATTTCGAACCTGATCAAGTTCTTCTTGAAATTTCAGCAGTTTCTGTTCCAGTGGTGACATGTTCTCATTTAGGACCTGAATACCTCGGCCGTCAGTGGCCTCTAGCTGTTCAACCATATTCTTCTTGTGCCGCTGGATTCTTCCATCTTACTCTTGCGTTTGTTCTTGCCTTTAGGAGGACTAGGAGGAGGAGTAGATGGAGGACCCTTGGATCTTGTGAGATAAGCTGATGATACCAGAGTGCACAAACTAACCTTGGGGGAGGGGAACAATAAAGAAAAGAAAAATAAAAACAAAAGGTAACCAGTCAGTGAGGATTATGAAAAAATATTGCAGTATTTAAACACATAGTGCGAGAATGTAAAGCGTGTCCTAATTTGGGAACCTCTTTATGCCCGAGGTAGGCCTAGTGACAATTTGATTTGGAGAACTTAAAATGATAAATGCCTCATTTTTTTAATAAGAAAATAGACAAATCCCAAAATGACACTAAATAAACGAAAATAAAAGTCACTAATGGCCATTGGCCTTATTACATTGATAGAGAAAATAAAGACATTCCTATCTATTTGGTCCCAGAAGGACCTTCCCCATACTCGACATTCCTGCTTCCCTCAAACAGCTTTCCCAGCTCGCGAAGTTCTAGCAACAGGTATGTTCTTGCTAGATATCCTCCTTTAGTTCCCTCAGCCCTTTGGCAGTCTTCAACCTTTTTGATGAATTTCTCTTCCTGCTGGACTATACCTCGTTCTAAGTATCCCAACCTCTTGTTGGTGCTGATATCTATGTCTTTCCACTCCTCGATCAGCTTCTTGTTAGCTTCATGTATTTCGCGGTGTTCATCCTCACATTCACGGACCCTTTTGCGCAACTGGTTGAACTTGACTTGAGCTTCAGCCCTTTCATCTATAACTCTGTGGCCTCGGATGTACCCTGGCTTGCTCCGATCACCCCGATTATCTTCTAACCAACCAAGATAGAAAGGGGTACAACCGACATGTTAATTGTCGACTCGATGGTGTTCTTTTCAAGTATAATCTTGCAGTGCCACTGATGTTGGGATTGGCACTTGTGAGGACTGTCATCATTTTGGATGTCTGCTCGAAGATGGCTCATTTTTTCGACCCTAGGTATGACTTGCTTCCTACCCTCTTGCCTCATAACTCGAAGAGGGACGTACGGGTATGTCCCCCTTAAACCAATCAGTATAAAAAATAGCGCATCTCGAGATCGGATGATGAACTCCTCTGTCGAAAACCACTTAAACATCCATTGAACCTGTTTTTCAGTCAGATTATCAAAGAGCTTGACCCATCCTTTGGCGTTCTCAGGCTGAGCGAACATGTCGGGGATGTAATTCATTCACTTCGGGTGATGGAAAGCGATGTGGTCATCCCAGATCCTTCGATAAATGTCTTGTCGGTATTCACCTCTTTGGAGGTGTTCCATGAGCCAAAGTTGAAGTAATAGATTGCAACCTTCGAAATATCTTGCTCCTTGTTGACACTTCTCCAAGGCCCGATATATGTCTGCAATGATTATAGGCACAATGCTGAAGTCTTGCCCACCAATCCCTTCCATTAGTGTCTTAGTCACCATGGCCAGTCTGGTATGAATTCTCTCCTTCTTCACTAGAAACACGATAAAACCCAAAAAGCAGGACATGATGACGAACACTCTACGATGGATGTGTCCCAAGGAGGTGATAGAAAATTCGTCATGGTAGGTACGGTATGAGTTTCTGTGGCCGTACCTCTCGTACAAATAATCAAAAGGTATGTATGATTCCTCCAAGCATACCAGTTCCACATTCTTCTTCAGACCCATCATTTTAAGGAAACCTTTGCCTGTGCGGTTTTCAGGCATCAGCAACCCTGGGGTTTCCCACACTAGGCCAGCCGGTCCTCCTATTTCTTCCAGCAAAGGCGTCATTTCAATGTCCCCAAAGCAGAACACAAACCTTTATCAATCCCAGAATAAGGTAGCAGCTTCTATTATTAATTTGTTAGGCTGTATTTCTAGGAGAGATGGTAGGTTTCCCAAGTATTTTTCTGACGAGAGTCTTGTCGCTAGAGTGCAGGTCCTCCCACCAACTCAGCAGTCTTGGGTGGATATTGGAGACCATGCCGAATCTGGGGACTTCGTGCCTTATATTTCTTCAAAGCAAATAAGGTTAGGCCCTTACCCCTGCCAGAATCGACCATTTAATATCAACAATTAGCATGAAGCATTTAGTTCTCCAAATAAATGTACAGAATGTGATGACAGCAGTTTGGGTTTAGGGAAACCTAGTGGACTTTTGGATAAGGCTATCCTAAAAAATAGCTATCGTGCGGACAACATTTTAGCTTGGCTAGGTTTGACCATGATGCATGCAACAACATAAAAGAGTAAGGTTTCTATGGGGTTTTAGACTGGTACCCTTGAGCGGACAACTCAAGGGGGAAGGTACGGAACCATCGACTGCACCGCTGATCGACTAGTTTTACCGCAAATAAGCCTTTTAATAATATAGGAAGATCGCAACCACTCATCAAGTGTTGCTATAGTATTTGTTTGGCATGAGTGGAGTATGAATGTCGAGTATGGTTATGCAATAATAAGCATTAAAAGCAGGTTGTCATGTATTTGCATGTTAAGAAAGCGGTAAATACAACAGTTATAACTTAAAACAGTTACAAAAGGAAAACAAAGAAACACGTCAGTTTTGTTTTGGGGAGGAGTAAATACTTGAAAGAACTAAACAATTAATTGTACGTAAAGGGGAAGAGGAAAGGGTGCCAATATTAAACAAAATAAAGGTACAAATTCACAAAACAATTTGAAATGGTAAAAGCCTATAATCCCCAGCAGAGTCGCCATGCTGTCGCGCCCCCTTTTTCCTCGCGGAGATCGGGTTCATGACATTTTGGGTTGAGACAACTCTTTCCTTTTGGGAAGAGTTTTGCATTTTTTTAGATTCGCCGCCTAACGATTTTAAAGGTGCGTTAGGGCACCTAAGTGGTTCATTTACAACTACGTTGCTAACCAGAGATAGGGTAAGAGCTTGAAATTATCCCAAGGGGAAGGTGTTAGGCACCCCTCAGGATGCACAAATGTGGTTCCCGGCCAATTAGCTTTCGTGAATTTGTACGATTTAGCAAACAAAAAAATAAAGGCTCAAATAAGAGGGGGTGGGGTGGGGGTTTAAGTCCTTAAGCATACAAGGTGTTTGAAAACAGTTATAGAAAGGCTAAGTTTTGAAAAGAGTTTCAACCTAAAACATTTAAAGTAAAGGATATCCTAGGTTTGTAATAATATGGATCACATCAATGCAATACCCGATATGACACTCCTCAAAGAGGGGCTACACGTGGTATTAGAGTATCGGTCATCATATCCATATTCTACCCTTTCCCACCCCGTGAAGGTAAATAAAGCGTGTGTTGGTCACAAAATCTATTGCGTGTTGTTACCCGCCCCTTCCTATTAGTCCTGGAGGAGGTTAGGACTACTATCCTAAAAGGGAGGTACTAGGAAGACCCTCAGGTTTTAAAGGTAGAATTCTAAGGCGACAGACAAAAACATATAGGACTGCAGTTAAGGGGAACATAGAAAAAGCAAGTAAAGGCTTCAAGTTTACCTCCACAAGTAAAGCAATTAGACAGCATGACTCAAACACAGTTAAGGGCAGTATCTAAGTTCAGAATCCTAAGACATGGTGTCTAAGTGAGTTTAGAATATAAACAAATATGTAGACCTGTTTTATTACTCAGAAAAGGGTCCTAATCAATTTGCCTACTGGTTTTAGCATGCTAGTAGTTAAACATGGTCACAAAGACAAATCTGGTTTTCATTTCTTGTAATTGATAACCTAAGGCTTTCCTAGGTGTAAAATAACATTCAACAATTGTACAGATTTGTTAAGAATTCCCGATCATCAATCCTAATAGCATGTGATTCTAAGTGTGCACAAAGGCCTGATTGATGGTTTATTTAGATCATGGGACTGTTTCAGACGTGTGTTTAAACTAAGTGTGATCCTATTGCCCGATGTCTAATGCAGCATGGTAACTTAAACATGATTTTCTAAATGAATACATGGTTACAATGTTATGCATAACTTCAGGAATAACATAGGTGACAAGTTTTAATAATTGTTTACCTATAACATGATCTCTATGTATATATCATGGTAAAGCATGATTGTAGATTTGTTAACACACTCGTTTTAAGGCAGGATTTAAATTACGTTTTCAGAATCACATGATAGCAATTTTTTATTGTTATTACTGATCCTATGAACAAGATTTTCTAAGTGAGGATGATATGCTAAAAGAAAAGCAGATGTATCAACATAAGTGACAAAATGTATGGCATGCTTGATCCCTAGACATGATTACTAGTGCGCACATAGGAAAAAATAAACCTAGAGAAACATGATATCTACCCATACTTACACTATAGCATACACACCCCACCCATTTTCACTATCCAGCCCCAGAATAGTATTTACAAATTATTAAAAGCCTTTGAATATGTATTACATAATTAAAATAGGAAAAGAAGAAGTTAACTATAGGGAGCCTTCCACAGTAGGCCCAAGTATCCAAGTCCTCAATGCCATGTACTGTTATTTCATAACCTTTCATAATCCGGGTGTGTCAGAGTTCCCTAAGGATCTCATAGGACCCCGGGCAGTGCTCACACCCAGATTTCATAGCCAAGATGGAGTAAGTGCAGTGTGGAAGAGCCAGCTCTTGTGGGTCAAAGTTCAGAGGGAGCTCAAGGGTCCCTAAGCAAGGCTCACACAAAAGGGGCAGAACCTAGGCTTCTAAGAGTATACGTGAGAGTGCTTGACATAGTTTAAAAGAATAGAGTTGAAAAAAGTTTTCTGAAAACAGATTGTTAAAAATAAACAGATTTAGAAAGAGCTTGCCTTAGTGAAAATAGTTTGAAAGAAAGGGAGTAGGATAGTCAGCGACTTAGAATCAGAACAACATACATAGTACAGAGAGACAGACACAGACAAGGAATAGGGGATTGAGAACAAGTAGGTCACATATAAAGATAGATTTGCATACAAGTTAACCCCGGAGAGATACTAAGGCCTTTCAGAACTTTAACAACCACATAACAATTTTCATAAAGATGTTTAGGCCGGAGACTTAACAGAATTAAATTGAGGGATACAAAAGAGGAAGTACATGACAAACAGAGTTACACATAGGCCCAAGGGAAGGTTTCATGAGTACAACATATGTTCAGAATCACATATAACTAAGTGACAGAAATACATGCTTATATGTGCTGTGGATCAGGGGTAAGGCAGGGTCCTAGTAAACATGTAAGAATGCAGTAAAACATGCTGAAACTAAAGGGAAAAAGTAATCACATTGGTAAACTAGTAAATAGGCATGCTAATTGCAAGGCAAACAGCAGAACCATAAGTAGAAACATATTATGTACATGATGAATCGAAGTGCTAAAAGAAGCATATTGTTTTTGAAACTTGAATTGTAACTAGGACATACCAGTATATGAGAGACAGTAATACCAAAGCAGAAGTAAGAGAGGCCTAATAATTAGCCTTGGCTTGTAGCCGGCAAATTCAAACCAGTAACAAGTAGCACAAAACAAGAGAGAGAGAGAGCAAGTTTAGTTGTGAGAGAGAGTTTAGAACAGTGTGTCCCTGTTGCTAATGACAGAATATGAGTACTTATAGTTTTGAAAATAAGCTGAGAGTATGGTAATAGGTAAAAGTCTAGCATAAAAAATAGAAATAATCACAAATCAGAATCTAACCAATGTAAGTACTCCCTTTAATTAGGGAGTCATAGTTCAAACAGATACAATAGTGATAAATAAGGAAAGAGAATCGATTGAGGAACTGATTTTACCATGTAAGAGATAGTAAAAGTATATGGCATGTAATTAGGGCTAAATACAGAATATACAAATAAGGAAAGTGTATCAAAGTAATTGACAGCATGTTTATACATAAAATAAGGCAGGATATAATTTAATTATGGCAATCAGTCAAGAAAATCTCGGGTAGGATTCAAATCACAAGGAGCCAACATCAATTAAGGAAAATGTCACCAAAGTAAGGAATCAATCGAAATCAGACAATCAAATATCATTCGAAGGAGAGATATCACAGTAAAAATCAGTAAAAATTGATAGAGCACTGGAGTAACACATATTAAGCAAGAATCAGAAAACCCTAGTCATGAAATTAGGGGTTCGTAGCAAGTAATTAAAGGATCAGTAGACATTTAGGCATAAGTGACAGAGAATCAGAGACCCTAACAACGATTAGAGCAAGAAATCACAAGGACACATAGAACATGTATGAAAGTGCAGTAGCTATGCTAGAACAAGCAACAATATCACAAAACATACTCGAACTCTCAGATCGAACCCAGGTGTATTGGGGTTTTTAACAAAATGAATCGAACAAAAGAGGAAGAACTCAGGTGATGTTTACACATGATAAAATTGTAAAATAACACTGAGAAATTAGAAAGGAACTGTTTTTGTAAAAAGGTTTTGAAAATGAAAAAATCGTTTAAGAACAGAAAGATTTCCTTGAAGAAAAACATGTAAAACCCCATAATATTCATAGATCTATTACAGATCTAAAGAGATCAGAAGGTTCGAGGTTAGGGTTTCTAGAAGAACCCAGAAAAAAAGGAAGAAAACTTAGAGATATTACCGGTCTTTGGCCGGAAAGGGTAGATCTTACTCGACCAGCCATAGATGGCCAGAAAAAATGGCATGAGACCGGAGAGATGAGTGGAGCTGCCTCTGGTTCACCTGAGAGCCTTGAACGGTGACATAAGTATAAAGGACTGAGCTACAAGGTTGGTATGAGGTGATACCTCCATGGTTTCCGGCGAGGGAGTGGCCGGAGAGATGAATAGACCTCATCAGAGGTGAAGAAACGAGAAGTCTCTAGAGAGAACTAGAGAGATAGAGAGAATGTGTGAGAAGAGGGAAAATGAGAGATGGGGGGGGTTGAGGTCGTTAGGGTTTAATTTAGGAAAGGGATATCTGGACCGTTGATTAAAATTGATCAACGGTCCAGATTGGACCAGGGGTTGGGTCGGGTGTGATAAGGTATTGGGCTTGGGGTATTTGGGCCGTTTTAATTGGGTATTGGGATGGTCGAATTGGGTAGGGATCAGATTTAAGTGGGGCTAGAATTTAAATAAAATAAATGGCTATCTGTTAAATATTCAATTAAAATTAATTAAAAATAACTGATAATTATAAAAAATAAAATTGATGATTAATAAATTAAATTAGAATGATTAATCAGTATTTAAGAATATAAATGACTAATTATTGGATAGAAATAGCATAAAACATATGGTTAGGCTATAATGTAAAATTATTGCAATTATAGCCAAAAAGTGCCAATTTGACCAATTGTGAAATAATTTGATCTTAATAAGACCAAAATAATATTTTAAGTCAAGAAATGTTTTTGAAATTATTTGTAAGGCAATTTATAATTAATTATTAGAGATAAAATACTGGATAAAATTAAAAATAAATTAATAAAAATACGAGAAAATTATGGAAAATACCAATTGTTATGGAACTTGATTTTGGAGGTATATATGCAAGTTTAAAAATAGTTTGAGGAAAAATTGGGTATCAACAACAAGTCCTATCTTATTTTCCATGATGATTTCTCTATCACTTCCTTGGGTCATATTCACCGCAGAGTTTTTGTGTTCGTTGTTTGCTTCCTGGGCATGATAGTGTTCCCAATGGAAGGGGACATAAACCACACCAGACTGGCTATGGTATCCAAAACTTTAAAGGAAGGAATCGAGGTACAGATATACACCATAGTCCTTGTGATTATACCTAAAATCTACCGGGCTTTGGACCGCTTCCAGAAGGGGTTCAAACATTTCGAGGGTTGCAATCTGTTGCTGCAACTTTGGTTATTAAAGCATCTCCAAAAGGGTCAATATCGTAAGGAGTTTCCACGAAGGGCGTGGAATGATCATATAGCCTTCCATCAACCTAAGAGGATGACTTATATCCCGGAAAGGTTTGCTCAACCAGAAAGTGCTAAGGAATGGGTGGAGTTCTTCGACAATTTGACTAAGGATCAGGTCTAGTGGATGTTTGAATGGTTCCCTACTCACGAGTTCATCATCATATCTAGGGACGCTCCTCACTCAGTGTTGATCGGGTTAAGGGAATATACCCTTATGTTCCCATTAGGGTTATGAGACAAACATGCAGGAAGCAGATCGTACCACGAGTTGCGAAGACGAGTCATTTCCGAGCGAACTTTCAGGACGACGACATCCCTTACAGGTGTCAAGCTCAGCATATGAGGCACTATAAGATTATTGTGGAAAAGGAAACCATCGAGCCAGACGGGTATCATGCGGGACATGCACCTTTCTACCCGGCGTGGTTAGAGGACAGCCTAGCTGGGATAGTTAAGCCAGGAATCGGTCGGAGAAACAGGGTCATAGATGAAGATGCTGAGACCCAAGTAAAATACAACAAATTGCGCAAGAGGATTCATGACTCCGAGGCCGAACAACATGAGATACACGAGACAAACATGAGGTTGATCGATGAATTGAGAGAGATAACTATCACCACCAATGAAAGGGTAGAATATCTTAAGCAGGGTTTAATGGAACTGGAAGAAAAGATAAGAAAGAGGGTTGCTGATTGCCAGAATGTTGAAGGAAGCGAGGGAGGACATCTAGCAAGAGTCTACCTGCTGTTGGGCCTGCTCGAACTGGGGAACCTGGTCGATGGAGTTAGGAAGATCAAGCCTAGGGAAGGTCCTTCTGGGACCAAATAGATTAGATTTATTTGCTTTTCTAAATGTAATAAGGCTAAGTGCCAATAGTGACTTATCTTTTATTATTTTATTGTCGTTTTGGATTCGTCTATTTTTACATTAATGAAATGAGGCAGTTATTAGCATTTAAGTTCTCCAAATCAACTTGTCTCTAGGCCTACCTTGGGCACAACGAGGCTCCCAAATTAGGACGTGAATTTACATTTCCGCAATAAGTGTTTAAATACCGCAAATATTCTTTTCACATATCCTACTGACTTGGCTATATTTTTGTTTTTTCTTTATTTTGATTATACCCATTCCCCAAAGGTTGGTTCGCGCATACTTGCATCATCAGCTTATCACACAAGATCTAGGGGCCCTCCACCTTCTCCTCCTCCTACTCCACCAAAAGGCAAAGGAAAATAAAAAATGGATGATATAAACAACAACAGAAAAGACAAAAATACGCATGTTGAACATGTAGAAGCTTCCGATGGTGGCCGATGCTTTGAGCTGTAAGTTGGTCAGTATGGGTAGCTTGGCCTATTTATCAGTGGGAGAGTGACCTTTGGCTTTGGATGTTCAGGCGTTAGCCAACCGATTTGTTAGATTGGAGGTTTCTGAGAGTGGCAGTGTTTTGGCTCATACCGTCGCTCGTTCTTCATTGTATGATCGTATTCGCGCCAGGTAGTATGATGATCGTCACTTGTGTGCTCTTAGAGATGCGGTTCAGCACGGACGTTCCAAGCAAGTCACAATTGATGCTGAGAGAGTTTTGAGATTGCAGGGTCGTATATGTGTTCCTGATGTGGACGGCATTCGTGAGTTGATATTGCAGGAGGCCCATAGTTCCCGGTATTCCATTCATCTGGGCGCCGCGAAGATGTACCAAGACTTGCGGCAGCATTATTGGTGGCGTAGAATGAAGAAGGATATTGTGGCTTATGTAGCTCGGTGCTTGAATTGTCAGCAGGTTAAATATGAGCACCAGAGACCCGGAGGTTTAATGCAGCAGATTCAGCTTCCCGAGTGGAAGTGGGAGCGTATCACGATGGATTTTGTAGTTGGACTTCCACGGACTCAGAGGATGGTTGATGCAGTATGGGTTGTGGTGGATAGGCTGACCAAGTCAGCACATTTCATTCCGGTGGCAGTTTCATCTTCAGCGGAGAAGTTAGCTCAGATCTGTATGAGAGAGATTGTCAAATTGCACGATGTGCCCTTATCTATCATATCAGAACAAGGTACTCAGTTTACCTCCCATTTCTGGAGAGTATTCCAGCGAGAGTTGGGCACACAGATTGAGTTGAGTACAACATTTCATCCTCAGACGGACGGACAGTCCGAGCGCACTATTCAGATTTTGGAGGATATGTTGCGAGCTTGTGTTATTGATTTTGGTGGATCATGGGATCGGTTCTTGCCTTTAGCAGAGTTTGCCTACAACAACAATTACCAGTCGAGCATTCAGATGGCTCCGTATGAGGCGTTGTATGGTAAGCGATGTCGGTCTCCAGTCGGATGGTTTGAGCCCGGAGAGGCTAGATTATTGGGTTCCGAGTTAGTCCAAGATGCCTTGGATAAAATGAAGATTATTCAGGATAGGCTTCGTACAGCTCAGTCCAGGCAGAAGAGTTATGCAGATCGTAGAGTTCGAGATCTGGATTTCATGGTAGGAGACCAGGTGTTCCTTCCAGTGCCGCCCATGAAGGGCGTGATGAGATTCGAAAAGAAGGGAAAGTTGAGCCTTAGGTATATTGGTCCATTTGAGATTTTGGAAAAGGTAGGAGAGGTGGCCTACAGACTTGCCTTGCCACCACATTTATCAGCTGTGCATCCAGTGTTTCATGTATCCATGCTTCGGAAGTATATTGCAGATCCATCTCATGTTCTTGATTTCAGCAGTGTCCAATTGGACAAGGATCTGACTTATGAGAAGGAGCCAGTAGCCATATTAGATAGGCATGTTCGCCAGTTGAGGTCGAAGAGTTACCCTTCGGTCCGTGTTCAGTGGAGGGGTCAGCCTGCCGAGGCAGCTACTTGGGAGTCCTAGTCCGATATGAGGAGTCGTTATCCCCATATTTTCTCAGACTCAGGTACTTTACTATGTCCGTTCGAGGAAGAACGTTTGTTTTAGAGGTGGAGATTGTGATGACCCAAAAGTCCATCCTAGGTAATTCCAGCTAAATCTCTATTTCGAGGCCTCGAAAGCCTCTGCTAATCTCACCTCGATATGCGTGCGCAGCCCCGTGCAGGTACCCGGGAAGCTTACATGTGAAAATTTGATAAAAATGGGATTTTTGAATTGAATAATTGAATAAAGTTTACTTTGGTCAACATTTTTGGTAAACGGACCCGGACCCATGATGTGACGGTCCCGGAGGGTCCGTAGAAAAATATGGGACTTGGGCGTATGCCCGGAATCGAATTTCGAGGTCCCAAGCCCGAGAAATGAATTTTTAAAGAAAATTGTTTTATGAAAATAATAAAGGATTTTGAAAATGAATTATTATGTGAGAACCGTGTTACCGGGCCCGCATTATGTTTTCGGAGCTCGGAACAGGTTTATTATATGTTATGTGACTTATCTGTGAAATTTGGTGTAAAACGGACTTGAAATGACGTAATTCAGATTAAAAATGGGAAATTTAGAATTTTATGAAGTTTGAGAAAATTCTATAGATTTTGGAGTTTAATTCATTGTTTTGATGATATTTTGATGGGTTAAAAGCATGAACAAGTTCGTATGATGTTTTGGAAGTCGTGTGTGTTTTTGGTTTTGAGCCCCGAGGGCTCGGGTGAGTTTCGGGTAGGTGTCGGAATGCAAAAAGGGTTAAAAAATCTGGTGTTTTGAGTGATTTTCTAATATCTGGTGTCTACTCAGTGCGATCGCATACATAGACCCGTGATCGCACAACTTTGTGTCAAGGGGGGAGTCAGTTCTTCGCATAGCAAGGGGCGCGATCGCATAGGGATATAGGTGTCCGGGTGGGGGGCTGGTCCAATGCACAGTGCGATCCACTATCATGCCCGCGATCCCAGAGCTTGTCAGTCCCTCCTCTATGCGATCGCATTCCTATCTCCACGATCGCATAGGCTAATTTTTCCCAGTTATTTTATTATGTCCCAAAGCAGACCCTTATGGGATTTTTGCCATTCTTCACCCTTTTCTTCTTCCCCAAACCTCCATAACCGAGAATCAAACTCCCCAACCTCCATAGCTCCCTAGGTAAGTGTTCTTATCATCATTTTCTCTTAACTTCATCAACTAATCACTAGAATCTAGGCCTAAAAACATGAAATCAAAGTGGGAAATTGGGTTTTTGGGTAGTGTTAGGTTTTTGGGAAAATTGGGTGATTCAACCTCAATTTGGGGTCGGATCTTAAAACTAATTACATATTTGAACTCGTGGGGTTATGGGTGATCGGGTTTTGGTCCGAACCTCGAGTTTAGACCACGTGGGCCCGGGGTCAAATTTTGATATTTTGGAAGAATGCTAGAAAATGAACACCTAGGCTAGGGGATTATATTATTGAGTCTTTATTGATATTATTGAATTAATTATGCATAGATAACGTTGTTTCGGAGTCGGATTATAAAGGAAAGGCGGTCTTAGAGGGTTGATTGCCATACTTTGGACCGAGGTAAGTGTCTTGCCTAACTTTGGTGAGGGAATAGGTATTAATTGCTATGTGCTAAGTGATTATCATGTTCATTGCATAGGTAAGGTGACGAGTACCTATGTAGTGTGTGTCAAGCATGCCCGTGAGTCTAATTGATTGAAATTGCAGTATTTCTTCCATGTTTAGCATATTATGAGATTGTCTTTACTTGGTAATTTAGTCGTGATTTAAAGTATTGGCGGTTGAGTTTGAGAAGTATCGATACGAAAGATAATACAAGTGTAGAGTATGTGATTGAGGTGATTGGTTATAGTTGAGACCCTTGCTGGGTATTTCTTGAGCTACTAATTGATGTTTCCCCCTTGCCGGGTGTTTTGAACTGCTTATTTCCACTATGTTGTACTCCTTGCCATGTTATCTGTTATTGTTTGGTGAGGAAGAGTGTAAAGCACGAAGGGTGATGCCGTGCCATGATATTTGATTACATTGCATAGTGAGGAAGAGTGTAAAGCACAAAGGGTGATGCCGTGCCATGATTCATATTGATTATAAGCACGAAGGTAAATGCCGTCCATGGCTTTTATTGATTATAAGCACGAAGGTTAATGCCGTACCATGATAGATTGTACATTGCATTGGGAGGAAGAGAGTAAAAGCACGAAGGGTGATGTCGTGCCATGATATTTTATTACATTGCATTGTGAGGAAGAGAGTAAAAGCACGAAGGGTGATGTCGTGCCATGATATTTTATTACATTGCATTGTGAGGAAGAGAGTAAAAGCACGAAGGGTGATGTCGTGCCATGATATTTTATTACATTGCATTGTGAGGAAGAGAGTAAAAGCACGAAGGGTGATGTCGTGCCATGATATTTTATTACATTGCATTGTGAGGAAGAGAGTATAAGCACGAAGGGTGATGCCGTGCCATTGTTTACTTTTCTGAAAGTTATACTTGTTTCGTTGTCGATTATGTCGGATTGTTTCTCTGGATCACTTCTATCTGTCGATGTGACTGCTTTAATTCACTTATCCCCCCCCCCTTTACTGCTCCCGTATCCCTTACTTGCATGACTATCTCCTACCTTGTGTTATTCCCTGTTACCTGCTGTAGAATAGGACAGATTATCGTTAATGTCAAGTCTAG